>JAQLOM010000009.1:15886331-15898785 GCA_030068315.1 Chrysichthys thysi | reverse complement strand
CACACACACACACACACACACACACACACACACACACACACACACACACACACACACACACACACAGTGAGAAATGTCGTGATGCTTTTAAGCTCTGCTACTAGCCCTTACTTAGAAAAGACATCTACATCCCAAATAAGATGGGAGACAGCTTACTCTGAACACTCGAAGCTGTCAGGATATGTTTTACCGTGGTGACTCTTACGGCATGCGCACAGCGACCAGAGTAAAAGAGAAGCTGTTTCACTCCTCCAGAACACCATTAATCATAAGAATGCAGCAGGACATTGCAGTATCCAAAAGAGAGGAGGAGAGATATGGGAGATTAACCGTCTGCTCCTCTTAAAGTCCAGATGTGTGATAAACTTTACCTCCGTTTCAGCTCTACAGCTCCAACCCAGAAGGCCTTGGTGTGTAAAGATGGATCAGGTCTCATCACAGCAAAAGGAACTCGGTTATTTTTATTCTCTTTTCAAAAAGGCAGATAGGTCCTTAAACAAATAAATATTTCTACAGCAGTTATAATGGCGTATAATGGATTTTCTGTGGCGATTCATTCTTTTTTAAATAATTCTTCTGTCCATGCAGAAAAGTTTTATTTTTTTTGTCCGAATCGTCAATGATTATAGCTCTTTCTTACTGGATGTCCGCACCACTCAAGTAATTGATTTTGGTCCCAGAAATGGTAAAGGTACATGTAATGTACCCTTGTTCAAATAAAATGCTATATTTATTTATTAAAACCATGTTCTCGTAATCATTGAAATACTAAGATACAAAACTAGAAACACCTTGCAAAAAGTTACACAAATTTTACATCATGTAAGTTTTAGATACATTATTGTTATTATTATTATTATTATTATTATTATTATTATTATTATTATTATTATTATTATTATGTTTAACTAGTAATTGATTTATTTGTGCGTTTCACATTTTTTTTGCCCCATAATGTTTATTTCATAATGCTTATTTCAGTGGCATGTGGTTTTATTTTTCAATTGTGTCTGCATTTTTTTTCTCTTTTACATGATGTCAGAACAGTTTACTTCAGTTCATATGTGCAAATTCAGGATCCAAGAATTTGTATTGTTATATGCACAAGCTTCCTGTACAAATGAAATTCTTAATTTGCATGTTCTCACGGCAGGGTTTAAAAAATGTACCAGATGTACTGCAGCTGGGAATAAGAACGGAAAAGCAGTATGGCTGAAAGACAGGAAATTTAAAAGTTAGCTAAAAGTGGAAGTCGAAATAAAACACAGTGAAACATAGCCAATGTGAAGTCAAAATTAATATTTATAAATATATGATTATTTTTATGAATTTTTATTTTTATTATTTATGAATTATTGTGTAACCTTGGGCGGTTAAGTATTGATGTTAACATGGTATGCTCCGTCTGTGCCTTAAAGCTCTACGATGGAGGATTCAGGGGTCTATTAGCAGCAGAAATGGAATACAGTCGTCCCTCGCCATATCGCGGCTCACCTATCGCGGCTTCACTGTATCGCGGTTTTTATATGCAGTATAAAAAATATCAAAATGTTCATTCAAACATATTAAAAGTATCTTACATCGAAATACAATACAGTAAGTATTTCATCAGCGCATGAACACACAATAAAAACGCACTGTACGCCACTACCGCTTGAGCTAGTTTGCCCACGTGAGATTGTACACAGTGCACTACTGGCTGATGGATGGGAGGCGACCAACCAGAGCGCTGTGTTCTGTATCCTGGGTGCTGATTGGCTTAGGGACCGTTCATCTCATCGTCATCACCTTCATCGTCATCAGTCCTGCACAGCTAATTCATCATCTTGATCATTCAAGTTGTAGTATACGTCACTGGTGAGTCCCCATGTAGAATTGTATATGTTGTTAAAATTATGTAGGTTTAAGAGTGTCGAAAATGTTTAAGAGCATAGGAGCATAGGAAGGGTTTATAAGAGTGTGGGAAAGGTTTATAAAGCCTTAAAATATGTATAAATAATAAAATAAATATAAGGTCGCTACTTCACGGATTAGGTGAGGGATGACTGTATAGTATTCATAAGAATGGTTCATTAGTGTATAATGTAACTGCTAATTGTTGTGTCTTTGCAAGCTTAGGATGAGCCCTTGATATCTGTACATATGGGGCAGGTCATGTTGCACCAATACCAGAACGGAGAAACCTCCAGAGAGTACGTTCCTCCTTATGCAGACAAGTTAAAAGCAGTACAGTGTGGATCAAAACATCACCAAAACCATCCTTAATGCCTGACTGCTTAGCATAGCATTTTTTTAATAGCAAAAAATATTATACTTGTCTGAATATGTATAGCCAATCACAAGAGAAATGCAGAAATGACATTTAAAAGCAAAAAAAAAAGTTTCTAATGAAATCTAAGCAATAGCCTTCTGACATCAATATGTGGAATTTGTACATATTGTGTTTTGCAGTTTTTAGAAACATGCAAGATTAAGTCAAAAGTTTTAAGTGCAAAACTGTCTGTGTTTAAATGAAGATATAATTCTGTTTAATGCTTAATGCTTAGTTCATTGTTTATGTAACAGTAGCAATCTGTACGAGTTCATATATATAGAGATGCAGAGTTTAGAGATAAAGAGTTTCTTTATTTACACTCATCCCTGGATCACAGTCAGTATTCACAGTGGGTCACGGCTCTGTCAGACATCACTGACAAATCCATACTTCAAAACCAGAAAGTGGCTATTGTTAGCAGACAACAAAATATGCACTCTTAGGAGAAAAAAAACCCTGAAAGACTACCGTAATTTCCGGACTACAGAGCGCATCGGGATATACGCCGCACCCACTAAATTTTAAAAGAATTTTTTTTATACATATATTAGCCGCACCAGACTGTAAGCCGCAGATATATACGTGGTGAAATGAGATATTTCCACAAGAAAGTTTTTATAAATGTTTATTTACATACCTTAATGTGTGTGTCATGCTTCTTGCGTCAAGTGCGACTTTTTTCGCACGCTTTGAACCCTGCGGTTTACACACCAATGTGGCTTATCTATAGATTTTTCTTCGCTAACTGCTATCAGGGGGTCCTAAAACATGAAAGACACAACAGATCAATGCACAGAAGAAGACATTACCGGTAGTTTTTGGCACTTGACGCAAGAAGCATGATACGTACATTAAGGTATGTAAATAAACATTTATAAAAACTTTCTTGTGGAAATATCTCATTTCACAACGTATTGTAGTGATGCTTCCGGGTGTGGGCGGGGTTTCCCATCATGCTCCGGGGTGCATAATTTGCATAGTGGTAAAGTCGTGTGTTTTTATTGTGTTTTAACTGTGTTCAGTGTTTGTTAGACTGTCAGAATTTGTCCCATGTTGTGTTATTGTTAATTGGGGGATATTTGGAGTGTTCTGTGTGTGTGTGTGTGTGTGTGTGTGTGTGTGTGTGCGTGCGTGCGCGCACCTCCATGTGTTTCCCACACGCCTTCTCAAATGCAAATTTCAGCCAGTTCTGCCATGTGTGAGTGAGTGAATGTGAGTGTTTGGGTGATTGATGTGTGGGTCAGGTCTTCCGCTGGTTGTATACAGACGAGCCTCCTAAGCTGTTGCTAGGAGATTTTTTTTAGAGCTGATTGTCGCCTCCTCTGTAGTGTGATCATCTGGCTATGGAGGGAGCCCGCCTCCTCCACAGTATATATCTGCGGCTTATAGTCTGGTGCGGCTAATATATGTAAAAAAAAAATATTTCTTTTTAAATTTAGTGGGTGCGGCGTATATTCCAATGCGTTCTGTAGTCCGGAAATTACGGTACTCTTTCCTTTGACTAGAGCTGTAGACAAGGCAACCACAGTTAAGTCTAAGACCAGGACTAGCTGAAATCAAGTCATGACCAAGTCCAAATGAAAGCAAGACTGAGTCAAGATCAAGACTGAAAACCACTAAATACCATTAAATTTGAGGCCAAGCCTTTACTTCAACTAGTTGGCTTCATTTGTGAATTACACCAATGATTTTGGTTTGTTTTCTAGAAGAAGGAATTGCGTAGTCAAAACTTATGAACGGAAAAAGAAAAGACGGCATAATCACTGCATTTACAAACTCTCAGAAGAGACCAAGACCATATTTTTTGAGTCCTGTACCCAAGACAAAGCCAAGTACAAATGGCAAGTCTGAGACAAATCCAAGTCAACACAGAGAACTTCTTGAAGCTGGACGTCCACCGCTGAAAAAAATACTGGTTAGAGGACTGGCTACACTAAATGTGTGCAAGTGTAATGGGCTGGGGTGCTATCATGCATGTATTCTCATTTTGTACTCAGTGTTCCTGGGATAGCCTTCAGACTCCAGGTCCACCATGACCCAGGGGCTTCCTCCCAAATGTACGAGTTCCTCCCACCTCACAAAACATGATTCTATTTATGAATGTATTTACATGCTGGTCTCAACAAACTCCCACTGTGATCGCGTCCCGTATCGCAAACAGGTACTTTGTATGAAATCACTATTGATTCTGCAGCAAAATGGGCTTCAGCAAATGACACATTAAGAGCTTACAGAGGAACCTTTTGGATCACATAATAAGAAACGTTCCAAACTGGGACTACAAGTGTGCCACAAGGTTTAGAATTAGGACCCAGCTCCAAAAATAGCACTTGTAATGGAGTGTTGAATAAGAGTGACAAACAGAAGGTTCATTATATGACAGTTTAACATTATGAGAAGGCACTTGTGATTCAGACCGAGGTTCAAGTCACAGAACTTTTTCCTGCTTTAAGTAGCCACACTAATCAGGGCATTTCTCTGAGAACGACAAGAAGTGGTAAGGTCCTGAGGACTGTAGAGATTAACGTCATTGACTGAAACCCTGTATAACACACATCTGTAATGGGAAAAGCACACTAATGTGCAATAATTAATGTGAGCTGTACATAAGGAGTTACTTCGGCAGAACTAATGTCTAATTATGTTCTTTCAGTCCAACTGCTGCTTTCACATTACTCAACAATTGACTCCCTACGATTTTACACTTATTTTTTCTGAGGTAAATTATGTATGAAGCGTGCTGTATTTAGGGGTGTACCGCATGCGACAGAGAGATATCTGTCCCCGTAGAGACTCCTTTTGCAATCTTTGAAAAGCACATTAAAGATTTAATTGCTAAATAGAAGCATTAGTGTGGAGCCATATATCACTGTCATCATGATTTTATCCCCCCAAAAGTCTTGCTTTGGAGCTTCAGGGAGGCTTGATGTTATTTTCAAGATGTGCTTGAATGAAAAAGGGTTTCTGTGACATCTCAGTTACATAACAGGTTAGGCTGATTTATCTCTGCCCTGTGCATCACTATACTGCTTCTACCATAATTCCCCATGTCAGTTCTTGTTGGAATCCATTCTCTGAAGACCTGAACAGTTCCCTTGGCTGTTTTCTCTCCTTTCAAAGAGAAAACACAGATTTGCAGCTCAATTGCTAGTCTAAACTCCCGTAGCTCTGCTCAGATATTCCATGTAAACCTTCTCTGCCTGTCGGCAACGTGGGACCGATTCCACAACTGAACTCCGAGTGGCAGTGGCACATTTAGGTCGTCCAAAGGCGTCTCAGTCCCACGGCTTTTTTCTACCGAGATAATTATGAATAACCTCAGGGATGAGTCGAGTGTGGCCTGACAAGCGAGTCAGAGAAGCGTTTAAACCGGCGGGTCCACATTTAAGGAATCCCCATGTGCTTTCCACTCTCAGGCATGGCTACCAACTTAAGCTTCCAATTGCATATTGTAGAAATGCTGCTTTCCCAGGAAGGGAGTAATTGCTAAGCAAGAGTGGAGCCACGTGAGAGGGAGTGTGTTGTGTTCTCATGGACCACCGTATATATGGATGAGGGGAGGGTCAGTGAGTCATGAAATTGACTTGGGAGACAGTACTCAGCCACACTGGCTCCCAACCCATTGCACAAGCAAGGTGAGTTAGACTTGAATGCAGTGCATTTTTGCACGTGACTTATGGCTGTTCGACCTTCTGGCCATAAAACCTCCAGTCAGTGAATTCACTGAAAATAAAACCGCAGACTTTTATGAAATCTGTAAAAAACCATCTGAAACACATGGCTCCAGGGCGATGCGATGACTTGCTCTTTCTCTCAGCTTTATACAATAATCCTCCCTTGGAAAAGAACAAAAACAAATACCAAAACAAAAAATCCAACAGCTCCCTGCCATGGAATTGATAAGGCTCCTTGACTTTCACAGGTACGAAGTGGTTGTTTACAGGCTGACTCTTGAAGCTAAAGTAATGAGACAACACCCCCCCCCCCCCCACAACTATGAATAGAGCTACGGCAGGGACCCACTTCAGAATTGAGAATTGAGTTTCCTGGTATTGTTCAGCCCTATATTTCCCTGCTGCCCACAACTAGGTTCGACATTTAATTATGAAAGACTTCTTGAATACCTACTGGTGCAGTTTCATATTTATTAGCTGAGGGTGTGTTACAGAACTGCTTCAGCGGTGCGTTCAGTGAATATGTGTTGCAGATGAGGTTTTCCGAATCACAGAGAATTAAAAAAAAAAAAGAATTTCACCTAAAGATAATGTTAGTTAATTACCAAATTAATTTTCAAATTATAAAGCAGCATTAATGGGATTTGGATCAAAAACTCTGCTATTCATTTTTGTACCTGAGCCACTCTTATGCTCTCATTATCACTCGTGGCAGCTGCCGGGGTTTCGGGCCAATTGTTTTTGTTCATCAGACTTCTAATCTCATAGTACATAATCATTTTTTTATACAGTGTGCTCCCTTTGTTATTCAGTGGTCTGAATATCAATTGATTTTCTTAATTAGCTTTTACAATCAGTGGCTTGGAGGCTGAACTGAACTTCACAGGTTTAATAAATTGGATACTGCAATAAGCATATGGTCAAAATAGTTGGTATCAGCAGTCAGTTTAAGATTATATGAGTGATTTATTTTGGTGAGAACTATCGACTACAGAAAAATTTGCCATGGGCAGGTTTTGGGACCTGAATCTCTTGTGACTATTTTCCACAGAGAATCTTCTTAATGGAAAAGTTCAAAGCTCGGTAGTCAAGTTCAAGTTCATACAGGAGCATTACTCACACGCACTCACTGGCCACTTCAATAGGAGCTGGCAGTTCAGTATTGTTTAAAAATCAGGCAAACTTTTTCTCATCTTCAACTCTCAGTTTGGGTGAGCCTGTAGTCTTAGATTCCTGTCTCAAGCTTAGAAGTCTTCCGTTCTTGGGGGGTTTTCAACTGTTGTGCGTGGGGGGGGCTTCGGGGGGGGGGGGTGTTATATCGCCGTTTAAACGCCGATATACCCCCCGCCCCCGGTGTGCCGTGGTATTTTCCTGACGCAAAAGTGTGCCGTGGCTCAACAAAGGTTGGGAAACACTGCTAATATTTCAATTTACAAACACATCTTAAAATGTATTATAATATCATATGTCAGTTGATAATTGGCACTCATGAATCGAATGTGTATACAGTCAGTTAAAATATCAGGGCAAGTCTCTCCATTTTCGTTATTTTGTAGCTGGTATATGAAAGCTATTGTGTGTTTGTAGTTTCTATAGTATGAGAGATGTGTAAGGCTGTAATATTTTTTCATTAATTTTGTTTGCTTCATTTACTGCTTGTTGCTGAAGTTATTTAATAACTATGCCTTGTAATCTTTTTTTTTGCTCAGGACAAAATTATTATTATTATTATTATTATTATTATTATTATTATTATTATTATTATTATTATTATTATTTTCATTACAAGTACTCACTGATTTACTATGACCTCTTCATGATAACTGAAATGCATGGAACCTGAGGAATAATCAAAACTATGTATTATCTGTTTGAGTTAGTGTGATGCTGAATTTGCCACACAATTTGAAGCGAAAATGTAATGGCTCCCTGTTAAACATATAGTGTTGAGCGCTAAGTGTAAAAGTCATTATTCCATATCTTAGGTAATGTATCCATGGAGTTATTAGGGAGCTGTGTAACAGACAGTGAAATGCTGGACATATAATGCGCTACATTGTGTGTAGAGGACATTATTTCATGCTCTACGTGCTGCGCTTGTATAGGGACATAAAAAGGGGAGGTCTGGATCATTGCAGCGAAAAGTGAGAAATTGTTTTCATTCAAGTATGAATAAAAATAAAAATAGAGACACGCTGTGAAGAAAAAAGGGGTGCGTTTTCCAGCTAGTGGTATGCTTTTAACAGAGCAGATGTTGCTTTGTATTCAAAGCGAAGCCACTATAATGAAGATGATCAAAACCTCAATTTCTAGTAGAAACTGAGCAGGCTCAAATATTGTTCATCACATTCTAAGGGTTAATTAGTTCATTCAAAACAACATACAACACTATGATTCAAGTATCTCAGAGAGAATTGTCTGATTTGTGTGACATCAGAAGAAGATGAATCAGAAGCCACTTCACCAGTGTGCACTAAGTGATCAAAGATGCTGTTGAAATTTTTTTTTCGTGTGTCGTTGGAGACCAAATATTTTTTTTGCAGTGCAATAGGAGACAAACCAAAAAGAGTAGGCAAGCCATCATGGTGGGGTGGTTTGAGTGTATCTGCGCTTTTGGTTTGACCATTTTTAGTAAAGGTTTGCAAAATGTTCATGAAGTCTTACAGAATCAACAAGAGATGGATATACAACATTGAAAATGGACCACATTAGGAATAAAAAGTGCTTTCTGTTGTGCTTTTCAAAACCAAGCGTCTTTAAATCCGGCTTTCTGTTTGAAATATTCCAATTTATCAAACCCAAAACTGACGGGTCAGACGTATGATACTTTAACAACAGATAATTACGGTTCACTAATTTCACTGGTCGAGTGGCGTTCCAAGAGTACTGATATTTCACAACAACGGGACTACGACGTCTCACTGTGTGGCTCCCTGCGCCCATCCACGAATAATTCAGCTTCAAAGTGGATCTGTCGCAGGACAAAATTTTCTGAGTATTGCACAGTGGCGGAACAACTGCACACAAGGCCCCGGGGCAAAACTCCGATGCCCCCCCCCCACCCCCCCGCCCCATGACTGTAATTCCGGACGGGGGGGTTGGCAGCGTCAATTCCAAACTGTAGTTACGAATGAACGGGGGTTGGGGGGAGGGGGTTGTGCGATTGGTGTTTTGCGTTTTTGGGAGGGGCCTTTTAAGGCTGGCGGGAGGGCCCCCTACAATACAGGGGAGGGCCCTATGCCCAGGGGCGGTGGCCACGCCCCGCCCCCCCTGCCCGTAGCTCTGTCCCTGGTATTGTTCTATTTTGAACGTACAGAGTAAGATGTGTTAACAGAGTGAGAGCAGTAAGATGCAGATGAATAAATGTATTCTTGCAAATTGTCTGTGTAAATTAGTCCTAGTGACATCATCAGCACACATGGCAAATATACTGATACTTCCTGATAACTTTTCAGGAATGCAATCTTTGACTTAAAATATGAAAGCTCATCAGATGAAAAGGAAAAGGAAGAACCAATTTTACCGGAAGCACCTTTAACAGGAATGTACAAATCAATGTGAGCTAGTTAGCCAGCTTGGAGACATGCTATAAAGTGAATGTGGCTTCTTCTGGTTCTGTTCCCGCTCACGGAGCAAAAGTAAATGGGACATATGGCCATATTTTCTCCAAAATGTCACTTACTTGATATTATTTTCTTGTTTACAGGACTGTTGTATACAAGCAATATTATACTCCAGGTTGTGCTGTTGTGCTGAATATCAGCATGGCTGTGGTCAGCCATGGCACCCGAGCCACGGCTTCGTGCCTGGGACTGAATCGCATCTGTGTTGATATTCAGTACAACAGCACGACCTCGAGTGTGATGTTGCTTAAGGATTTCATGCCTCAGCATAGGGTATGACTCCGGTCATAATCATTACTGCTTTTTTCACACAGAAAAAGATATACACAGTATTGCCAAATTTTCTTCATCTTTGAATGCCTGTGAGGTTTTTGTAGATGAGTCACCTGCTACTTTAAATGCCCCTAATAACATATTTAACTCTACTACTTTTCTCTAAGTCTACTTTCTGATAGTAAAGGAACGCAGGATGTGGGAATTTTTAACCAGCCTCCGTCTGGATATTTTCCATCAAACATCACAATATTGGGTTATGCAAATTTACAGATGACCTTGTGATTAGGCTGGAATAGCCAATTTAATCAGTCTGAAGAATGATGAGCTTTTAAATAATTTTATCCCTTCTTCCCTCCCAGTGAAGACAGTACTGGGAGGATGTGACCTATAACCTCTGAATTTTTAAGAATCAACGCATACATAATTTTGTGATTGTCTGACAGACGCTATTTAAACTGTCGAGATAAGTGCACAAAGCACACTGGAGCCACTAAAGGCTCGTTAAAAGGTGCAAAATAAGCTTTTTCTCTGTTCCCAGTATTGCCAGCAGAACACATAAACATAAATATCTGAAAATAATACTCTGGGAGGATGCCAGGGCACAGTGCTACAATATTTACATGCACAGGATGCTAGTAGTATAGTATTTTGTGAGAACACACACACACACAAACACACACACACACACACATATATATATATACACACACACACACACACACACACATACATACATATATATGTATATATGTATATATAGGTGCTCCCTGAGTTACGATGGCCTGACTTACAATTTTTTGAAGTTACGATGATGATTGTATTCCGCTAAAAATTGTAAAATATTTAGAAAATATTTTAAATTCGTGGGCAGGCATCGTAGACAGGCCAGCGTAACAGCGTATGACGTATGCAGACATTTGGACGGCACCCGGAAGTATGCTGACGACACCGGGAAATACGTGGTTGATGCCTGGATCACTCGCCTCGTGTGATGCCTCACTCTCTCTCGCAACTCACAGAGTTACCTTGTGTATCGGAGTACTGTACAGTGCATTACTGCGGGTTTTTTTTGTGTGCTTCAAGAGCTAATTTTAATTCAAAAGCATGTCTTCTACAGGAAAAGGCTCCTGGGTAGGCTAAGCTAAGCTAAACTGAGCTAAGCTAGGCTAAACTAGATTGAGATACCTAAGCTATATATATATAAATCGGGGTATACTATATGCTATTCTGACCGGTTGACAACAGCATGAAATACCCCCTGTAGCATCCGCAAATGAGATGTGTCATTGTAATCTATGCTACAAATCCCACATTCTTCTCATCTCAGTGTCCACACATGCAGCCCTAACTGTTCTTCAGGAACAGCTAAATGCAGAATATGTGTATGCAGAGGCGGAAAACTTCTTTCCCTTTTTTACTGTTCCCTTGATAGCTGTGGATTGCCAGGAAGCAGAGGTAATGACAGCATGCCTCCAGGCAGCCATGTGGCAGCATGTGCTATGGTCATCTACATGGCCACAGGCCAGCTCTCCTTTGTTAATGAGGTCAGAGGTCAACACTTATAAAAATCTGACCAGGGTCTCCAAAAACATTGTCGAAGGAAATGTAAGATGGCTGGTTACATGGTGGTTCTGCTACTAGTCATCACTCACCTTCCCTGCTGGTAAAAGGACTGGAGATTGCAGGCACTCGGAGAACGTGGACATCCTGAAGAGATTACAGCCACTATAGATAAAGAGCAAAGCAAAAAGAAGCTGAATGGTGACGGAAGATCAGATCACCTACTATTGCACCGTCCAAGTAGAGGGATTGGAATATATAAAAATGTACACTATATGGTCAAACGTTTGTGGACACCTGATATCCACA
Source organism: Chrysichthys thysi (assembly GCA_030068315.1). NCBI lineage: Eukaryota > Metazoa > Chordata > Actinopteri > Siluriformes > Claroteidae > Chrysichthys > Chrysichthys thysi. The sequence goes on along the minus strand of JAQLOM010000009.1, from coordinate 15,887,029 downwards.
CCAATATGTGTGTTTTCTTTAACCATTCACCACAAAGTTGGAGGAATACTAATATACAGGCGGTCCCACACTTCAACAGTGGCTATCTGTGCCCATTTTTAAAGCAAGATGGCGCACTACCACACTACCACCGAGATGTGAGAGTGAAACATGACTTACAGCTGCCCTATGATGTCTATATAAGTCTAGTTCTACAGCTTTTATGCAGATATTTTTCATGTTGAGTTGTGTATACATTTTTGGGCCCCTCTGTATATAGACGTGAGCTTGCTTTGTGCACACGGATGTGCACGTCATGACGGAAGAGTGTCTTTGTATGCTGTAAGCATTGCAGTTTCCCTTCACAGGCCCCATCCTGTTCCATCATGACATGCACATCCATGTACACAAAGCAAGCTCCATGAAGATGGTTTGTGTAGAATAACTCAAGTGGCCTGCACAGAGCCCATACCTCAACCACACTGAACATCTTTGTTTTTAATAAACTGTAATAGTGTCTCTGTGTCAAGCCTCGTCCAACATGAGTGCCTAAATTCACTGAAGATCTTGTGGCCGAATGGGAAAAGCCCCACCTCCACATTCCAAAATCTAGTGGAAAGCCTTTCCAGAAGAGTGGACCTTATTATACAGTGGTGCTTGAAAGTTTGTGAACCCTTTAGAATTGTCTACATTTCTGCTTAAATATGACCTGAAACATC
>JAQLOM010000009.1:15790404-15803692 GCA_030068315.1 Chrysichthys thysi | reverse complement strand
TTCTCTATAGGTGAAAGATCTGGACTGCAGGCAGCCAATTCAGCACCCGGACTGTTGTAATGGCTGCAGTGTGTGGTCAGTGTAAAGTCTTTTAGTTTTCATTTTATTCAACTTTAAAGAACGTCCCAACTTTTCTGGAATTTGGGTTATGCCTCAGGATTAGCCATAGTTAGCTGTTAAGGCTATATTTTTGATCTTTTTGCGCTTTTTTTAAAGACTATTTTAAGCTAATAATCACTATTTTAAAATTTATTTGTGATTTTGCTTGGCAGAAAGCCATCAGATAAGTAAACTAATAGGGATTTGAGGAATAACTACGACTTTATGGTGATCAGTCATAGTCGTGATGTCAGTGTGCTTTTGAAACCTGCTCTGTAGCCATAATAGCATATAATTCATCCTGGTCTTTCTCTAGCTTTGCTGATCATTGTTCTTTTGAGTGCTCATGATACCTTTTAATGATATTGGCTTTGAGAAGAACAAAGACTGATGTATTATGGACATTGACTTCTGTATAATCAGCGAATGATTCATTGAACTGTGTCTGACCTTTATTTTAAATAACACTGCAGTATTGTCATTGCCATGGACTTCTAGCAAAACTTTTGTGTTTTGAATCTGGTATCCCCTCCCACTATTTGTCCTTTAGTGAAGTTATAAAAGACCTCAATTTTTACTGAAGAAATGTCATTTCTCCTTATTTGTTAGCAACGTATTCAGCTGCACTTGTTTATTTTCTAGGGAATTACTCGTGTCTGTCTAGTGATTTTCTGAAAAGACTGGACAAATTCTACATTTATTAGCTATCCGAGCAGACAAGTCAAAGTCTAGCATGCTGCCCAGTCCCATGTTTTAGTTGCCTGGAAACCTAGATAGTCATGTAGCTATTTATGTGCCTTAAAATAGAGAAAGGTAAGCAAACCAGTGCATGTTCATTAACCTCTAATGTCGCACAGCAAGATTACATACTCATCAAAAGGTCTTGCATGCAGTTTCCAATGTTTTAACTATGAGCTCATGTTGCATATAAAATATATTATTTATTGTGCTCCAGGTCAGCCGTGGCCACAGATGAATCCTTCTTCTTTCTTGGATTAGTTGACCGCTTCTCACTGATGCACTTTAATCCACGTTTGAGTCCTTGCATGCATCCATGCTGTGGTCCGTGTCGTGGTATTGGTTGATGAAAAATTATAAATCTGTTATTTTTTCACAGTAAAGTGATGGTAGTGGTTGAAGGAAGAACCCAAGTGGTTAAGTAAGACAAGAGTTGTGTCTGTTGAATTAAATGTTAAATTTAAATAGTTGTTGTCTTTCCGATTGAATGCTGCCATGTATGATCATATCTCCGTATCCAGGTCTCGTGAGACTCGAAGAGCACTCATTTCCCATGTTGAAAAGTCTCCATTTTCTCTAGATACGTTTAGTCATCTGATCAGTGTGAATTATAGCCAGAAAGTTATTTCTGTGTTACTCATTCTGAAAAGTTTGTCTGTCATCCATATTAAATGAGCTGCTAAATTCACTTGATAGAAAAACAATCTATTATCAGACAGATCGTTCCTCAGTCACTGTGTGTAGTGCAGCAGGTGGTGGCATTTTGTACCATTAGTTACAGCAGCGAGTAAACACAACTGTGAAGTGCATTTCATTCAATTTTTGCTTCCAATCACTTAGCTGTCAATTTCTTTTTCTGTTTATCCACTGGACATTTGACAATCTGCTTGTATATATATATGCATTTCATGAGCTCATGAGTGTTAATTGACTAAATGCTTATGAAACATGCCGGAGTGTTAGTTTGTGCATGCAAACACATTTGAGACGGAAAGGCAGAACAGGTACAGGTACAACAAAACAAATGTCCAGCACTACTGCTGCGATTACATGGCCCTTGAAGGAGAAAAGTTCAAAGCATTCATCATGGGCCGGACCCAAAGCCTGACAGACATTATTGCACTAGGAGTGACTTTTGTCAGGATGACAGTTTCATCGTGTTCTTTGGCTTGTTGCTTTCAGTCTCAATGCACTGAAGGGCTTGCGGTAGTACTTATAATGGATCTCCAGGCTTCAGAAGTGACAGTAAGACACATAAGGAGAGATAGTTAACAAAAAAACAACCATTAAGTGGTCATAAACAACGTGATCTTGTTAGAATGCAGGTTACGCTTGTACAACGATGATGTTTTCATGCAAAGTCACTAAAGCATATGCGAAGGTCTAAATACAAACCTTGTTACTAACTCTGTAACATCAGATTTAGTTGAATTTCTTATGACTTGAATGGGTGAATAAATAGGAATTTGCAAATAGAAATTTAATAACCTGTTCCCATTATTGCAAGAAATACATTCATTTTTCTGAGTGAATCATCAGTTTATTCAGCAGTTCGGGAACATTAATAAAAGCTGGATTTGGACTCATTATAGAAAGCCTGCAAACAAGAACCACACTGTTCAATTAAAACTACATCAGATCTTGAAGACAGATTTACAACCTGACACTGTGCACATTAGAAACTGATTGTAATTCCTTTGTGCTTATGGATTAGGGCATTGGTTTTACCAACAGTTGGTAAACAGAGTTAATGCGGACTCTTTGCCTAAAAACTGGAATTCAATTCAAACTCTGTCCACTGTCGATTTTTTTTATGACAGTTATCAGTTTTTCCAGACTGATGTTTTTTTTTTTGTTTTGTTTTTTTATATAAACATGTCTACACAACATGCTGGATGTGTCGTTATCGAGTGAAATAGAAAGCCAGACCTCTAGCTCTTGCGTTGCTTACAAAATATTGACTAATGACGATATTCACATTCACCCAAGTATAGCAAAATAAAAAGAAAGTTTTGAACTGCTAGTGCAGTTTGCTAACTCACATTATACTAAACTTCAGCATTAACTAGAACCGAAATAAACTATATTTAATGTTGTGAAATGTCTGCAATTCAAGTGAGCTCCTGTTATTAGCTAAAGCTAAAAAAAATAGCTCAAGAGTAAAAGAGTCATTCTTTCATCAGCCTCTCTCCTTTTCTCTTTCTTCAAATTAATGAGACAAATAAAATTTAGACATAATTAATTAACATGTAACGATGATGTAGACTGCCTGCCTGTGAAGGAGTTGTTATTACAGAAACTATAATGCATTAGAACAAGTGCAGTAATATAAACCTCTGGGTTGAATTGAATTACCGCTGGTACTACTGTCAGAGGTGCTGATCTCGCAAATGAATCACGTTCTCAGCAATCAGATTGGAGAATCGACAGAAACAGTGATGTAACAGATTATAATACAGTACTTACAAGTTGGTGCGTTTGTTGCAATTGGAATATTCGAGTACGTAGTAAGTGATATTTCAGATATTCTTCAGCACCGAATAATACTAAGATGACTAAGATAACAGGTGCAAATGAGCCCAATATGTCTGTGTAATATTTTATGTGGAAAATTAGAATAATTATAATTAGAAAATTATAGAGTGTATTATATGTGGTATAGATGATGGATGGATGGATGTTGGAAATGTCCAAATATGGGTCTTAATCCCAAGTAATGCTGTGCATCTGTTATTTCTTCAAATTACATGCCATATACAACTTACACACCATGCAAGGGGTTATTCATTCCTCTTCTGCTGCTTAATCCTGGTCAGGGTCGCGGGGGGAAGCTGGAGCCAATCCCAGCTGATTTCGGGTGAGAGGCGGGATACGCCCTGGGCAGGTCGCCGATCCACCTCAGGGTGACACACAGAGACAGACAACCATTCACACTCACATTCACACCTATGGATAATTTAGAGTCGCCAATTAGCCTAATCCCCTCTGTGCATGTCTTTGGACTCTGGGAGGAAACCGGAGTACCCGGAGGAAACCCATGCGAAAACGGGGAGAACATGCAAACTCCACACAAAACGGCATCCAGGTCGACCCCAGGGATCGAACCCAGGACCTTCTCGCTGTGAGGTGATATTGCTAACCGCTAAGCCCCCATGACTATGCAAAGATTGCACCAAAAATTAGTTACTATAATTATTACTATATAATTACTCTATTTTTCCTCATTAAATCCTACAAAGCCGTCCTACTGTGATAAAGCATCGCTGATAATATCCATTAATCCATCAATCCAGTCACCCATTGTCATTCTGCATATCTGTCGGGGTCACGGGGAAGCCGGAGCCATTCCTAGCTGACTGTGGGGCGAGAACCATTCACATTTACACATATGGGCAATTTAGAGTAGTCAGTTGACCTAAATTACTGTGGGAAGAAACTGAAACATCCAGAGGAAACCCACACGGGTATGGGGAGAACATGCAAACACCACACAGGAAGTTTGCCTTGCAGACAACAGAAGGCTCTAAAAATACAAAAAACAGCTCCTTTAAACCTTTAATATAAAAACTAAATTATTAAACGTTAACAGGACGCAGTATATGAATTAATGTGCTTAGTCTCAGTAAACAGAAGACCAGCACGTGTCTTGTCTTTGACTGGCTACTGAGTTGCCGATCTTTAATTCGCGGCCCTGCTGAGCTCGACGCATCGATTTGTAAATGCACACCATGTGTGTTGATCCGGACTAGATTCTTGGCCTGGATTCAACCCCTCCATTTGCATAGCAAGCTGGGGGGTCGGAGTCAGGAGTCAGAATATCTCATAGATGCGGCTTAGCCTCTTCCTCTGCTGAAAGACATGGCTGAAGAAAAGAAGTAGAGGAACACAGAGGGCGGAAAGGGCAACAGAAAGAGGAATAACATGAGCACAGTTTTGATGGACAGAAAAGACGGGAGGATCCAGAAGACGTGGTAGACGTGCTGGGGATTTCTGCCACCCAGAAACCATCTTGGTTCTCTCCATTCCAGGAAAAGCCTCGTTTCTTTTGGTTGTTTACGGATGGCATGATGTTTTCCTTTACTCCATGAGGAAGATATAGTCTGGGATGAAGTATAGGAAGCCACCTGTTTAAAAGCAGATGATGGAGCACTTCCTACGGTACTTAAGGACAATCCAAACACTATGTTTTCAGCACGTGTGGGAATGTATGCATGTGTGTGCGTGTGTGTGTGTGTGTGTGTGTGTGTGTGTGTGTGTGTGTGTGTGTGTGTGTGTGGTTTTCACCCAGCATACACTTCCTGAAACAGGGGCTAGGGGGTGCACTGTGGCTGGAGGAAGGAGCATTAATGTATTCGTGCCTGACTGCTGGGAGCTGGTCACATGGGGAGGCTGAGCGAGTTTAAAAGTGCTTTAGCTCCCCTTCAGACAGAGCAGTGTGAGCCGCCAGTTAAGACACACACTCACACACACCCACACAGCTACGGGCAGACGCGCGCAGCACACGCCGTGCCTACAGCAGAGCAACTTTGCGCGCTGGAGCTTCACAGAGAGACGCAAACCGGTCCGCGTATATAAATCCATATCGGGGGTTTCAAGAGGACAGGAGACAGGGTGGAAGTGAGGGACAGAGACAAGCAGGAGAAAGCATCTAAGTGAGTATCTTGCATTGCACTTTTTTTCTTCTTCTTCTTCTTGTCTTTCATTCTTGGGGTGACTGAGGAGAAACGTGCCCACTGAGCCATAGGTGGTTGGTGATTTCTTTGGCCAGGGAGGACGGTCCGACAGGGCGCACATGTCAAGTTTTTGTTCAAAAGCTCCGCTGATGGATCGTTTCTAGACGCCTGTCAGCGGTCCTGAGTGCTTGTAACGCCAAAGCACGTGAGGAAGCGATATGAAGGGATGCCATCTGAGAAGCGCGATACGTGCCTTGTCTGAAGAAAGGTAGCTAACAAAAGTGGCGGACTAAGAAGGGAGCGACCGAGCGAAACAAAAAAAGAAAGAATGAATAGACAGAGGGGGAATTAGAGTGAAAGTGGCAGGGGTATTGAAAAGCTCAGACACTGGACAGACAATTAGCCATGGTTTCTGTTATCTGTGGCTTTTCTGCTGCCGCTGCCCTGAAGACGCGGGTCAGGGGAAGAGCTGACCCTGTGTCAACACTCCTGCATGGGAGCCATTATCAAGCCCTGATTGATTAGTTTTAGCGGAAATCCCTTCTTCGCTGCACCTCATCTGCTTTCTGCCGCCGGCTCTGGTCTTCTGCTGCTCTCTCGCTCTCTCTTTCTATCTTTCTCTCTCTCACATTATTGGATAAACCAAGTTGATTCTGATTTTTCTAAACCTTGGTGTTTGTCTTTTTCCTCACTGTCCATCTTGAATCTGTCTTTCTAACCTGTCCATCACTATTCTTGCCACTGCTCCATGCGTACCCTGGTGTTGAGTCTTGCCGTAAAAGTGGGGGACATCCTTGTAGGTGATGTTCTGCTTACATACACCTCCTCTCTTTCTTTCCTAGTTTCTTTCAGGTTTTAAATACACCGCCCTGGATGGATAAGCCCCTGCAGGGGGTAGGGGCATTAACCCCTAAACTAAGTTGACAGTGCTGTAATGACTCCCTGTTTCATGCCTTGTTGAGGGGAATGAGAGGAATGCCTGAAAGGGCACAGGACACCTCTGAGGCTCTTCCCTTCCCCGGGCTACCTTTCTATTTGTAAATCCCTCACTCGAAGTCTTTAACAGGACTAATGCTTGGATCTCGTGTGTCGTTTGGGCAGCGTAGGCTTACCATGGGCTTCTACTCTGACTGAGAATAGAGCAAGGGAAAACCACTCGTGTGCCACAAGTTCAATAGGCTGTACGTAGAAGAAGAAAGTTCCAGTGTCCGTCTTTAACGCTTGACCATACTTAGCGCTGTACGTTCCGTCGAATTGGCTAGAACACTGTCGAGCTGTGTGAGCGATTTACTCTCACGGGGTCCCAGCACAGGCCCCATGCGTCCCAGACGTCCCCTGTCTTCGGTAATCTCGCCGTCCCACCTCGACTCAGAGCGGTGTTTATGATTTAAACAGGAGAAAAGTAAAATAACACTAGCATAATATTTCCTCTAACATACTTACCCCTAGGATAAACATCCTTAAACAGATGTCGGAACGCAGGGCGATCACAGGCAGCGGGGGGTACAGATGCTCCCCCTTTCTAACATACACAAATTCTACAAATTAGAAGCCGGTGCTGGAGGAATCCGCCATCTCGCACCTCTCCGTCTTTTCATTCCATGTTTGATCTTATACATTCCGGTTATGAGTTTATAGTCATTCTGTTTTTGGGCACGACAACCCATCTGTCTACATGCTTGTACAACGCCCCCTTCCGCAGCAGCCACCAGTCACCCATTGGGTGATCAAAGCTGGCATGAATATGCAAACCCTTAAGTCAACTCCCAAAGGGGATCAGATTTGCCTTCCCCTTCAAGCTAATTAATCCCGGAGCTGCATGAAATCTATTATTCTGCCCTTTTAAACGCCTCCACAAAGCCTTGTCTGTTAGCCCAGTCACAGTCGCTGCACGGCCTGCATTACAATGAACCCATTTAGCCCGAGTACGCGACTGAACCTGAGCATGCATGTCAGCTGCGTATTTCCATACCGCTTGACAGCGAAGGGATTCCTCAGCTACATTATGACACCCATCCCTCTTCGCCTGCAGTCACTCTAAATGAGAACGACTACTTTGTGCTCCTCTTTAAAGTGACTGAACGGTCCAGGGGAGTCATGTCTGGCAGGCACAAACGCGCACGCAGTCGGAGCTGTGCCTGCTTTTAAGTGTGTTCAGGCGAACATCTTTGAAAAGTCAACTAGCAGTCACACTCAGGCTGCAATTGCGCCGGGAAAAAATAAAAAATAATACTAAAAAAATAAAAAGTGTGCGGCAGGATCCTGGATCCTAGGAGTCGCCACCTTTTACTTTTGAATGTTTACCTTTCGTTAATTTCAGCTTCTCTTCAGCAATTTCTTCATTCCAGAAACCAATTTTTGAAGAAGTGATACTTAGTGTGCACCAAAATAGTGCGAGGACAAAAGAGGAACGAAATGGACCCAGCAAACCCAGAAAAGAGCAAACCTAGTGTCTGGTTTTCGCATGGGCTTTTAATCTATTAACTGGTTGAATCTTAAAACGCTAATCAATCTGGCCTTTTATATTTCCATTAAAGCAGCGAGGTACGTGAATAAATAAAGCGTGCAGTGGATGGCCTGTCCTGAAAGCCTCTTTAGCCACAGTAGCATCCGGAGCACGTGCGTTAGCTCGAATCATGTTAGCATGATGATAAACCCCTTATTTCCCTGATGTTTTATTGTTGTTTGTTTTTGGATGTCTCTCCCTGACGGAGTGGCCATGATATTTGCGATTCGGCATTCAACAGCAAGCAGGCTCGATTATTAGCGAAAGGACATGGAGGTTTTTCAAGAGGGGAGACGATGTTGAGTACCGGATGGAAAGCAAGAGCTCCCTTAATTGCATTTGCATTTTCCGCTCGGCGCCGGAACACGCCGGGGCGAACGCGCCGGGTTCATTTCGGCACGTGAGCGAAGTTTAGAGATCCATCCAACCTAGTCTACGTGTCTCTTGATCGATTCTGCCTCCGCAGACATTCCCCTCCCTACAACCTGAATAACGTTGTACTGTTGATGAGCAACACAAATACGACATACTTTTGTAATAGGGTTCTTGATTTAATGACTTTTGTTGCCTGAGGGAAAGAGAAAGGAAAGTGGCAGCCTAACGTACATTAGATTTAAATGAAGCACAGAGAAAGCGATGGATCTCGGTAGTGAACACTGCTGTTAAAACACTTCTCTGGCACAAAAAGAAAAACCACAGATGGCGGTAACTTCATTTGAGCGCATTCATTTCTGTTTACGTGCATGACGGCACGTTCTCTCTGTCACTCCTGTTCTGGTTGGGGTTATTAGATGTTTCGGAAAAGAAAAAAAGTAAAGAAGAGAAAACAATAAAAGCCGAGCTCCTTCCTCCATGTTGACCTGCTGCTACTTCTCACACCTGCCTGTTAAAACCCAGGTCCTAATTGAGAGCGCCTGGCTTTATTAAACAGCTCTCAAGGTGGGCTCAATCCATCCTGTAATCCTGACAGCGGCAGCGTGATAAGATTGTCTCCTTTAAGCATGTTGCATAAGCCCCATTCTCCGCAGCTTACTGACGCTTTTGTCTCAAAAAATACTGCCGGCACAATCCTTTAAGCGAGACACCCTTAGCTCATTAACATGGCTTAATGGTTGTGCATACTTTATCCATTTGAATGGATCCCATCAATGGTTCGAGTAAGAAAGGACGAGGGGGGAAAAAAAAAACTTTAAGTGTAGCGGATAACCCAGAGGGAGATTTTCTGGATACAAACCGACTCTAGTCATGAGCTTGGTATGATATTCAGGACGGAGGATCACCATGACGGAGTTACCATGTAATTTCATCCAACGCTGCGTCCAGAGAGTTCTCCGCAAAGTAGATTTTCATAATACCGTACCTGCATGTGTTTCGATTTACACAGGAGACCGTCTTAAGCGGTTTGACATTTCTCTCGTTTGGAGATATTTATTTTGTGTTTAATTAGGTGGCGGATGTTAATGAAACGGCTTCTCTCTCTCTCTCTCTCTCTCTCTTTTTTTTTTGCTTCATTAAATCATTCAGCGCTTTAAGTCGAGATCGAACCAAAATAAAAACATCATGACTTAAAAAGAGAGAGAGAGAGAGAGAGAGAGAGAGAGAGAGAGAGAGAGAGAGAACGATAGCAGCTGCATGTGCAAAAAGCTTGAACAAAACTGCTTTATCAAGTTGATGGGAGTTACCAAGATCAGACGCACGCCAGCACGGAGGCCAAATTGGCTCCTTAACATAATAAGATGCAAATCAAATATAATTCGCTAAATAATGAGGAGGCTGCAGAGAGAAATGAGAAATGTTGAGCTCCATTACCGCTTTATTAATGCTGCATTTGAGCTCAGCAGGTTTCAATAATAATTGGACTCTGATTGCATTGAAATGTCCTGCTGAGTCCGAAGCTTATTTTCAGCCTGTTCAAACACGCTGAAGCCTGCCTGCCTGCATTTATTTATTTATTTATCTATCTATCTATCTATCTATCTATCTATTTATTTATTTATTTATTAAAATTTTACTCTGGCCCTACAGGTATAACCTGTACGGCTTAATCATACTTCTTCCTTAAGACACATTTCGCACCCACTCAGGGGGAATAAAGCGCAAGGAGTCCGTGTCCAAGATCAATCATGAATGAGCTCGGAGGTCAGATCTACCCCTAAGTATCATGTTTTCATCCAAGAAGACATGCCGCGCTATGAAACAAACTCTCTAGCAACAGCACTGGGTCGCCAGTAGTTTTTAATTCCCTTGCTTGCCTCGTGGACTAGCTGTATAATACCACACAGAGGTCATGGTTTGGTAATTAACGCGTGATTTGTATCAGATGGCTGAGGCCCTGGTACGGATTTTTCACAGTTGCGTCATAAACTGTAATAACACATCAGAGACGGCGAATAGTGTACACATGTGCTAGTTGGAGGATTAAGCGCTCTCCCTGCGCTCATAAAACGACACTGCAGATTAAGCTTCAACGGACACATCAAAAGCTTGTCTGACATGGAACAGCACTTAAGCTGTGTTCTCGCCTTGACTTGCACGGGCGCACGGCCCTCCTCTGCTGCTTTAAAGTGGCGGGAAGAGAGTTTCCTCCTCGCAGACGGAAAGCGACTCCATTAAGCTTGTAATTTCATGCAGTCTACTTTGAAAGCTCGACGTTTTGATGTTGGGTCCGGGGTAAAACGGGTCAGGGGAGCGCTCTTAGGGGAAAATAATCAACAGTCCTGGCCTGACGTCGAAACCAGAGTCACTGCTCCCATTAACAGCACCCTTATTTTCTATTTTTTCGGTTTTTTTGCCCTCATTGATGACTTTAAAGGGATTTTTAAAAACCAGTTTGTAGTTACTTGTACATCTGTGAATCAAGCTACTTCCCGTTATCACGCGTCTCATTATGGCTATAAACGATCCTTCTCTCACTAGCCTCTCTTTCACTCTATCCGAAGTCAGGACGACTTGAAAACCCCTCTGTCCTGAAAACTTTCCCATGATGGAAAACTTTCTACAAATGCGCTGACACTAGAGCCTCAAACACACAAGCCTCACGTGACATTTTTCGTCAGTAAGGAACAACACGCTGTCTCGAAAGATCTGTTTATTATTAGCCTTAGATTACACGAAACGTCTGCTGCATACAATACGTCCCTGTGTTGTTTCGGGAAAAATCCGTTAGCGTTAGAAAGAGCACAATAGCATAAACCCCAGAGCTGTATCTACTCTCCGAGCTGCTACGAGAGAACCGTAAGCGACGTTGGGAATCGGACCAATCAGATTTGAGAATTCAGGCGTGCGGCGGTGAAACGCACTATAAACCATGTGCTGAGTGCATATTCATGTTGGTGGTCATGTCCTGTGTGTGTGTGTGCGTGCGGAAACAAGACATCCAGTTTTTCTCAACCAGCGCAGATTGGGTAACGTTCCTGACAGGATGCAGATGATCAGATGCCTGCGATCTGTCCCTCAGCAGTACTTGAACTAATTCACATTAGCCAGCTACACAGAGCCAATGAAAAGCCAAAAGCCACATATTTTAGGGCCTCATGAAATATTTACCTCATTGAAAGGCACTTTGTAGATCTCTGGGTGTGTTGTAAATACACGCCGAGCAACGATTTATTTATTTTTTTTCTCAGGAGAACGTCGTGTTTATTTGACTGTTCTTTCTGGACTTTTTTTTCCCTAACGTGTATCTTTCTTTAAGGGCAATTGCTCTGTAATTATAACGTGTCATCGAGATTGACGTTTCACAGAGCCGCAGCAGCCCACGATTGTGAAGCTCATCAAGATGTGCACGTTGGAAAACAACCGACTACACAAGGGAAGAAAAATTCACGGCTGGTTTTACTCTCCCCGATGCGATGGGGCTGATGAAATTTGCTCCTCTGCTCATGTAGATATATGGCCCGTCCTCCACCCATTTCGCGTCGACCCTGGCGTGATTATTCCTCGCCTTCCGCCCAGGGGAGTGGTTTTCATAAAGCTATCATTAATTACCGTACAAATGTTAGCTTTCAGACCGTAAATAACTTCCCCCTACCTTTTTTCCTGCTCATTTCCTGCTCCTAATCTAAGAAAGTTCTGACAAATGTTCCTTGGGGCTGCAACGGGAACCGATTTCTCGCACCTCGTTCCCTTCCAAAATCATTCCGTCCGACGTCTTCAAACTAAAGAGACCTTCGGATTAATTAGCGAAGGAGCAAGAGGGATGGATAGATGAACAGATAGATACGTAGATAGAAAGCAAGCAGCAAGTGTGCTAATGCTGGATGAAAATATTAGGTGGGGCGAGAATGCATTAGACAGCGCATAATTTAAGGGCAGTGACAGTTTCAGTGGCAATGCGATGGAAAAATATAGAGTGACATAATTTACCTGCGAGAGGGCAAAGGCAGGGCACGCTTAGCAAGAGCTGAAAGATTTAAACCTCACACGATCTGTGTGATCGGTGGATTTACGCAAAGCGCATAAGTCTCGGTTCAAAGATTCTGGCAGGCGTGTGCGAGATCTTTCGAACACCACTTCCTATAAACCACATCCCTAAATGGCTTTGTATGGGGATATTTACAGCTTAGAGAACATGCGCACGTTTCTTCATATGCAGTTGTAACTAAACATCCAGTGCGTCGAACGACTTCCTGTCTTTCCGGCGTGGATCATTCGGGAACGCCGCTCCGTAAATATAAGAGCTAAATGTGAAGCCTTTTATGTTTTTTAAAAATAGAATTATAAGCTTTGAATACCCTGAGTTTTTAATTATGAAGGTACTGATGAGCAATAAGCTTCTTAAATCTATTTCCAGACATTTATTTTCATTTCTAGTCTTCAGCATTGTCAGATATTTGTCATACTGTTAAAAATGATCTTCAGTGTAGATCAAAATATATTAAATACAAGTGAATGGATCAGATGTTTCTGATTAGGAGATGGTAATAAAACCAAAGAAAAGATTATTAAACCTGTGGCTAGACATTCTTTCCCATTTCAAGTTTGCCACTTTCTTATTTTATTAGTAGAAATATCTCACATATAGATGAATGCGTTGGATATTTCTCTTCATGCGATTCTGATAAAAAGCAGTCATAACATTGTTAATCTTATTTCAAGACATCATTTATTCTTATTTCAAGTTTGAATGAACTCATTCTACTGGACATATGTCAAATAAACACATTAAATATAATCAGTTTTTATCTGGGGGAATATAAATATATATATATATGTGTGTGTGTGTGTGTGTGTGTGTGTGTGTGTGTGTGTGTGTGTGTGTGTGTGTGTGTGT
>JAQLOM010000009.1:15701996-15715816 GCA_030068315.1 Chrysichthys thysi | reverse complement strand
TGCCGAACCCGGGGCTCGAACCCAGGACCTTCTCGCTGTGAGGTGACAGTGCTAACCACTCAGCCACCGTGCCGCCCACATATATTTATTTATTTATTTATTTATTTATTTATTTATTTATTTATTTAATTAATTAATTAATTAATTAATTAATTAATTATATTATATTTATATATATATATATAAAATATAGCCCTAATGAGCAAGCCTGTGGTGATGGTGGCAAGGAAAAAGACGAGACGACAAGAGGACGAAACCTTGAGAGGAACCAGACTCATAAGGGAACCCATCCTCATTTGGGTAACAGCTAGTGCCATTATCACAACCCACATCTACATCCATGTGTTATATGGTCAGTTTAGTTGTAGAACACCAGTTCACTGTGGTTTAAGAATAGAAAATGCTGTATTCGAGCATTCTGTATCCTGTAAGGTAATGTTTATGACTGAATTTAATGCTATTTTGTATCAGATGTTATTATGGCAGCTTGAAAATGCATGTTGAATTTGAAAAATAAATTTGGTGCTTTGGCCATCGGGATGCCGTGTAGGCAATATGTTACTAGGTGAATTGGTTCAAGTCATGAGAACACTTCTGCAAGGCACTTGGGAAACAAGGATGCTGAATATAGATAAGCTTTTGATTGGGGCTAAGAATTTAGCTAGCTTTTTAGCTTTTATATGGATAGTGATCGCAGAAGAACACGGTGGAAACAGGAGATAGATGCTCGGAATATTAAGATTTACCTTCATATGTTTTGGGAAATAACTGGGAAAAGGTCCCGTTTAACTAAAAATGGTCCTGTTACTGCATTTTATATCAAACTCTAATCAAATGATTACGAGTTCCTGGAGCAAAACAACAAACTTTCCCCACAGCCCATGAAGTGAGCGCGATCAAAAGATTTCTGCTTCCAAAGTAGTGAGTTACAAACATCTTCATCGTTTACGAGTTCTGACGACTTGATGCGAGAGAAAACTACGCTGTACGGCTTTTCCAAGTAAAGTAGCTGTCAGAACAAACGCAAATAAAATTCACCCAGTGGGAAAGCTAATTCACTGAAGGGGAAAGACTGTGAAAGACTTTATCTATGAGGAGAATCATACTGTAAAGTATTGCTCCTGTCAGATATTCGCTTCGCTGTAGTTTACTGTTAGTTGCTGCACATTTAGAAAACGACCTGGGTTTCGTACTTTGACGCGTGCTCTGTAATTCTGTTATTTTGATCTCTCTCTCTCTCTCTCTCTCTCTCTCTCTCTCTCTCTCTCTCTCTCTCTCTTCCTGCTCGGGTTTTTGTTGGTAACGTTGGGGTCTCTGTAAATGCTACATTAATATAAACACAGTGACTATAAGCTCATTTAAATGCAGCGTGTGTGTTCACTGTGATTGGCTCTAAATTGGATCGGAGTAATTTAAACTACTCTAGATGCGTCCACAGCTTGACCCGACTACATTCAAACGAATGAACTTATTTAAAGAAATGTATTGATAGATTGGACACTCGTCTGTGCAACTGTTGCTCATAGAGGCAGTATTGAGCCTGAGGCTGTTGCTATATCACACCAATAGAATGTTCTTCTTTCAATAACTAACTCTAGCTAAACTTTCTGTCAAAATATCTATGTATAGCCCTGGGCAACCTCACACCATCCAGCCATCTTCAGACATCTGTTTGTTCTCTCTCTCTCTCCCTCTCTCTCTCTCTCTCATACACACACACACACAAACACACACCTGTCTTACTATCCTTGTGAGCAACTTGAATCAAAAATTGTTACTCACTGACTCATCTTCTGCCACGTCGTTCAGCCACTTAGTTCAGGGTCGCGTGTGGAAGCTGGAGCCAGTCCTAGCTGACTTCCGGCGAGAGGCGGGGTTACACCCTGGGCAGGTCACCAATCCCACGCAGGGCGACACACAGAGACAGACAACCATTCACTCACATTCACACCTACGGCAATTTAAAGTAGCCAATTAGCCTAATCCCCACCGTGCATGTCTTAGACTGTGGGAGGAAACCGGAGTACCCGTAACATGCAAACTAATCGACAATTGTTAATACAGTCAAAATTTATTTTACTCCTAAACCTAACCTAATTTCAACTAATCCCCCCTCCCCCTTAAAATAAATGAATGAATAAATAAATGCATCCAAATGTCTCTTCATGGTTAAAATGTTCCGATATTCCTATCCTTTTGGGGACATGGTTCCTCAGCAAAGATATGAAATTTTGCTCACACCTACACATGAGTTAGTTTTTCTAGGAGGACCTTGCAATGTCTGTTGTAAGGAACATTGTAACTACTTTCCGCAATGCCTCGATTTCGATCTAATCACAACTGCAATGAAAGGAAAATTAAGCATGCACATTAAAAAAAAAAAAAGCTGTGTGCTTGCTAGTAACATGATTTTCATTCATTCATTCATGAGAATATTATCATGTTGTCCTGTTTTGTCAATAGGATATTCCATTATGAGGACATCCTAAAAGGCTAAACAGGCACACAGACACACGCTTGTATACACACACACACACACACACACACACACACACCCATATGCTCTGTACCTCCTCATCTTTGTCTCAGGCTGACACTGCTTTGTAAATAGACGCTGGATGTGGCCTTGGCCTAAGTGTTTGTGGGATGGAGGGGCGGCTGGTGTTTATCGTTCTCACATTGTGTTGTGTGCGTGTGGATGTGTGGATGGCCAACCAGATGTGCTGGAAGGTTAAGGAAATAGTTTCTCTTTTTCTCTGGACCATTTCATGGGAAGGCACTCCTAGAAACTGGACGCCTATGTGTAGAAAATATGGTTCAGCGCAGGTGTGTGTGTGTGTGTGTGTGTGTTTGTGTGTGTGTGTGTGTGTGTGTGTGTGTGTGTGTGTGTGTGTGTGTGTACAGGTGTGTTCTGACATCTTCCATTAAGCTGTAAATGTCACGTATAAAATATATGACATATAGCGGTTCATATTCAGCCTGAAGACACGTAAAGATGTTTTCACAGAAAATAAACGCTAGAGTGGTGTGAAGCGGATTTACCGTTGCCATCATAAAGATAATTTTCCAATTACGGCATGTAATGTCCGAAGACATGTATTCCTTTTATACCATAGCAATGTGCCAATGATTTATATATATATATATATATATATATATTAAATATTAACGTTAATAAATAACCTCTTTTGTTTCATTTACAGTTGTGGAAAGAAACATTGTGTGTTATAACACATAAACAGATGTTCTCTCACCACCTTCTTTTATTACGAACCCCCCCCCCACACACACACACACACACATCTGTCACATCACTGATAAACTTGAGAGTCAAAAAACCATCCTAAAAAACGTCCTTCGAAGACAAAAATGGACCGTCGCTGAGCACTGACACCGGAGACTCCTTCTGTGAACGTTCTATTTGAAAGTATCGTGACAGAAAGCTTCACCGGAACAACACATTTTTTCAATTTGTTTATTATTAGGTGTAAATTATGTACGTCGTCCACCATGTGAGTCCCTGTGAACGGGTTGTTTCTATAGAAACGGTAACATATTAAAACAGGCGCATTCATATAAACCCGGGACATGAATTACACCCGGAGTGGATGTGGCGGGAAATGAATCAGCATCTTCTGATCCAATCGAATATGGTATAAATAAAAATTAATCAAAGCACATGTAGTCTAGAGCATGTGGGACATGTGTGCATAAAGCGCGTGCACACAAAAATCCCAAGAACAAAGGAACGTCATGGCGCCCCACAAGTGCCAAGATGCCTCTCTGTGCAATTTAAAAGGGGATTTATATTTAAACATAATCCTTCATGTAATTTTCACCCTCTTGCTGTGTCTGCATATATTTTTTAATGACATTCTTAAATCCTCGGTAGCCTCAGTATTCCTATTGCTATGCGGTCTTGCCGTATGGCCGCGTACATCGAAACGTCCCCGAGACGCGACGTTAAAACAAAAGCTAAAATGTAAAATGGGATGTTTTTCGACCATTAAAGCATCTTGCGCTATGAGAGCATCCGAATATATGCAGGATAGGGTTAATGGTCCACTGCCCTGCTGTGTGTCTAATGAGAGTGTGTTCCAGCTTAGTCGAGCCTTCACACTTTCAGCTTCATGATTAACTGGCTGTCAGATGTCAAAAGGCATTAGAACTACTGTAAATGTTTTATAGTGCGTCCAAAAATAGCTAAGAGAAACAGCGATAAATTAACTGTAACTCATCCAGGCTGGAAATCGTCCAATCAACAGGGCTGTCCGAAATGGTTAAGGTCCTCATCTGGAGTGTAGGAGGCACACACATACAAACACTCTTTATAATCCTCCTGTAATGTTTATTAGTGATTCCTGAGAACCAGAACTGATTTTCTGTGCTATCGAGCTTTCCCCGTGCACTTGCTAGTGCACAAAAGAGAATTACACAGCAGCGTTGTTTTGCCCGTGACCTTTTCAGCCAAAGCAACATAAGCGATTCCAGGTTGGAAATTGGTTTAAAGTGCGTCTGAATTGGATTGCCAAAGCACAATGGAGTAGATGCATCTTGCCTGAGAGAATCTCAAGCAGATGAACCTGCTGGAATAAACAACAACTGCAAAAAAACAAAACAAAACAGGAAAAAAATAAAAACCCGCAGTTCATGCCGACTCATTCGATTCATTGAATCACTTCATCCTGGTTGGACTACCGCTGGATTAGCTTGTCACCCTCATGATGGTGAAGACAAACAACAAAGCTTCACGGTGGTCATTCAAATCATCAGGTCATTTCTCAGGTCGTCAAAGACGGTTGGTTTTGGAGTAGATAGCAAACGATGAGAAATGAGGATCGATTTATTTATTCTTCCCCCCACACGAATACTAAGCGGACCTTTTTATTTCTGGTTTTTTATCCGAACACAAAAATAACTGCGTATAAAAAACTTCGCATCGTTTATATTCCTGATTGGTCAGAAGGTGTTGGTTAAACGCCTACAGCAGCAGCTCATTCACAGGTACTTCTAGGCTCCGCGTAATGGACGAGTAAAAATAAACTAATATTATACTAATATTAAAGCTATAAATGACATCATGCTCTTTTATCAAGGAAAAAACAATGCCTAATTGTTCAAATGTTGATGTTTTTCTGTGTGGAGGCGCTTATATACCGTGTATGGAAGGAGTCTCCAGTGTCAGTGCTTTGTAACAATCAGGACAAAGGATTTTTGCAGTTTTTATGTAACGTGATGAGCTACAAGTTTGTTTGTTGGTTTGTTTGTATGTTTGCTTGCTTCTCTTGTTACCCCCAAGAAGGAGAACTAAAATCTGCTATAACATAAGAAATATAAGGAGCTACCTTGTATTATATAGTATAGTGTCTATATGTGTTTAAACTTGTATATGTAGCTGTGTAAGGTTAAAAAGCATGACACGTCATTTAGTAATAAATTAAATATTGTACTAGCCAAAAGGTTGCTGTGAATAAAATACTTATACGTACATTATATGCTTTTAGTGGAAAATAATGAACTTTAAAAAAAAAACAAAAAAACAAACACAAAAAAAAACAGCATGCCCTGTGTCCTTTATATTTCTTATTGAGTTCGAGAACAGAAATATCAATGGGAAAAACAAAGTGAAGTCAAACCTTGCGATTAGCACCATCACCTCCTAACAGGAAGGTTCAAACCAGGGAGCTGGCTGGGGTCTTTCGATGAGGAGTTTGCATTTTCTTCCTGTGTCTTTCCCCTGGGTGCTCAGGTTTCTTCCCACAGGTGAAAGACATGCAGACTCGGTCAACTGGCTACTCTAAATTGCCAGTAGGTGTATCCTGGGTGTACCCCACCTCTCACACATCGACTGGGATTGGATCCGTCTACCCCATGACTCTTAATGAATAAGCGGTACACTGTATACTGGAGGGAGGGATGGATGGATGGATGAATGGATGGATATATTAATTACAACCCCTCCTCTTATTTGAATCACACCGCTCTTCACCAGGTTACCACCTGAACCAATGGACACGCAAATACAGTGGACCCTCGGCTCACGAGCTTAATCCGTTCCGAGACCCTGTTCGTGACCCGATTCACTGTTTCCCATTGAAATGAATGTAAATACAATTAATGTGTTTCAGCACTCAAAAACATGTTTTTAAAGTGTATTATGGGTTTACATCTGGCAATAAAACATGCAATAAAATTAAAATAACCTTAATTATAGAAATTTAAAACAAATTGAAGTAAACAGGTGATTTTAAAGCATGTTCCCTTTGCAGTGGATGCGTAGTTGCAGCCGTAGGTGGATGGTGGCGGAGGGATATGGTTGGCGGTTCTCGTGTTTTGAGAATATTTCTTTCTGTATTTCAACTGTTATACGCTTAGGCTTCTTACTCTCACTACCATTTCCACTTTTCACTTTCTTGGGACCCAGAATGATGGCTTATAGAGCGAAAATGCAGAGAAACACAATGAAAAATGCATTGAACAAGTTCACTGCCCGAGTGCTTGAACGGAACTGAATGTTTGTGCCGTGAGGCGTGGCTTGGCTGCCTGTACGTCAGTCGAAGATTTGTGCATCGGTCCCCGCTTTAATACCCCGCTTTGTTCACCATCTGACACGTTTCGTGAGCCGAGGGTGCACTGTACTAATAATATCTCTATCTCTGTTACACCAATGTTACCGTCTTGTGCTGTATTTTAGTGTTACCTTTGTGGTGATAGGTGTTCGACATTGTGTGTTGATGTTCAGGAGGTCCTGGGTGAAGAAAAGCAGATCTAAAAATTGTACCCGATTAAAAAAAAAAAAAGTTATAGTAATTTAGGACACTGGGCATAAAGTCATGTTGCTTTATTCTTTAGTCTGACCCAGTACTGCCCATGCATTTACGTTTAACTTGCCCATCTGGCGTCCTGTGCACACGCATCCACACTAAAAACCAGTTGCAATCCGATAAGACCCATCACTGGATGACGGCCGGAACCAGGAGTAATTGTGAGCTCTGTACTGTCTCGTGAAAAGGCCTGGCTGGCTGGGTGTGCATCACTTCAGGGTTTGATTGCAGGTGATAGGAATTTATCTGAAACAGCGCAGGCCAGGCTGCTGTTTATCTTCTGAAGAGTATCGATCCGCTCAGATCTTTGTGAGAGAGAGCAAGAGAGACGCCGAAAGCCTGGAACATTCTAGACTTACTGATGCGTTCAGGCCTCCCTCTCTCCTTTTCTGCCTCTCTCTGTCTTTCGCTCTTTATCTTCTGGGTCTGCTGAATCGTCTTTTGGTCATTTCTTCGGCTGTTATCATAGGATAGTAACCCCTTGTGAAATCTAAAGAGCCTGTGAGGAGACGTTGCTGCGTTGCTGCAGAGATACGGAGAAACCGCTCAGGCTGTGACTGACAATAAAAACAGCCTGGATAAAATTTTGTCATGTGTAAGGTTTAGCAACAGGTTATCAGACTTTAGACAAGACGGGTGTGGAATTCTCACTTGGGATTAGTCAGAAGGGGTTAAGGCATTTTCTTAAGAGCACTTCTGACCTTGATTTTTGATTTTTCTGGAAGGGGTCTCCAGGGTCAGGGCTTTGGACCTGCGAGAGAAAAATTCATCACGGCTGCTGACTTTGCGATTTCGGATTTCTCTGTAACGTGACAAGTTACATTTGTTTGTCTTATTCATTTCAATTTCAAGCCACAAATGTTTATAACTGTTCAAATTTAAGTAATGACAGGGACTAACTCATCATGTGGCCTTTGGATACCATTCAGTATAATAATAATACTGTAAATGGTTAAAAGCATGACATGCCGTTACTTAATAATTACACATTGCAATAATTGCCAGACCGCTGAGGTACAAGGGGAATAAAACACTTCTGAGCATATCGTCGTATCGGTGGAAAATTCTTAACTTTTCACCAGACCACATCACATCAAACCCCTTGTGGATTATCTCCCGACAAACAGCCTGTCCTGTTATGCTGTGTTTCGCACTCATTACATTTCCCCTGCATTAACTACTCCGTTTAAAATAACGCAAAGTGGTTCTGCTTCACCGACCTGCACCTTAACTGAAATCTGCACGATTATCATCAGTCATTAAGAAAGAAAAAAAAAAATCGACATATCTGCCTGGATTCGCTCTCATTGCCTCTCTTGTGCTCATCCACTGTTGTTGTCTCTCTCCAGGCTCATCAAGCAAAACACATTAAGCCAAGCAGGTTGAGATTTGGCAAAGAACACTTTCTATTTCAGAGCTTCATTAATCTGGGGAAGGATGGAAACGTGAACAAAAAGAGAAAAAGACGGGGGGGCTCGTCAAAAGGCGCCAAGCGTTGCACCTTGGTCCCCGAGCACCTCACGGAATTAGTTATGCGCGACAGACATAACCTGAATGTGAGGCTGATGAAAGTGTTCAACTACAATGTCTGTTCTGATAGATGATAGAGAGAAGATGCCTCTCGAGGTTCACTGCGAGTGGAGGACGTTGGAAATGGATTTCATTTATAACGACACGCAACAGCCAATGAAAACCAGTGTGGAAAAAATACCCAGCGTGCAGATGTGTCGGGGTGTCTCTAATTGGTCCTCGTGGCGGATGGGGGTGTGCTGAAATCTGTGCGCATGCTGTGAGAGGTCAGAGCCTATTAATACAGCAAAAACATTCCCCTGTCATTCACGTCTGTATAGCTGCTTGTTCCTCGTGACAAAAAAAAAAAAACACACACACGGTACGAGTGAACCGGCTGACCCCGGCTCTCAGTACATAGTCCCCGGTCTGTCTCAAACCCCTTTTGATGTATCATGTGCCATGCCGTATGGCCACAAGCATAGAAGAGTGCTGAGTAACTCTGTAGAGTCTGTGTTGATGGTTACAGAGTGCACCCTCACACATTCCCAGGCTCCGGCAGCTGTGGACAACCTAAAGAGCGATCTTTTACCTCAGCATGATGAATACCCTGTTTTTCATTCCGTACTCTGTCACGCTAATTTATCATCGTGATGCTAGCATTGTGTGTCTACGCAAGGCTTAGCCTGACATGTGTGTGCGCTCGGAACAGAACAGAGAACCCACAGCAAGTCAGACAGCAAGCACGGCCCATTTATCTTCACACCTTTGTATAGGAGCACGTACGCACTGAGAGAGATATGTGTGTGTGTGTGTGTGTGTGTGTGTGTGCCTGAGAGAGAAAGAATACAGGTCAGGAAATCCACAGTTGTTAGCATTAACCTTCCACATAAACCTTCGCTAACCTTCGCCTGCGAAAGGCGACAAAAAGCGAGCTATACAGCGACGAGAGCTGCAGCGAAGCTATTATGATCCTGTTACCTCTCATTTACAGTTTCGCCTCTGACTGGAGGCATGAGGCCTTGATTCAGAGGTCAATTGCTATTTTGCAGGCTGATAGGAAAGCGAATGCCGGATGGGAAATCAGTACACACACAATTAGCTGCTATGAAATGAGCTCTGAAGGTGACATTCTATGTCAAGAGTTGGTGCGTAGCCTTTCCGACATATTTGAGTGTTAGCACATTTGCTGGACGTGGCTTAAGTTGCACCGTCGCGAGATGAGATTTTCTCTGACCTTGTTTAAACTCTATCGCTGCACAGTGCGGTAGCGTTTCAAATGAAATTTACTATGGAAATAAAGCATATCTCAAGATACATTAAGCAAAGTTAATTATGCTTTAATACCACCATAAATGCCAGAGATATATATTGAGTCATAATATCAGCACAATTACTGTACATGATCTAACACCTCTTTTTGTACGTCTGGCAGGGCCAATAAATCTACCGAAGGAGATTCCTGTGTAGACTGGGTGATGATGTGTGTGTTTAGGTTACGCAAGGAGGAGCAAATAATGAACTGAACAATTGTCTCTAACAACTAATGTCTGCACTTTGTTTTCATTTCCCGTTCAGGGGTCGTTGAGTGGTGGCCTCTGAAAACAGTCCTTTGAGCTTGTTGTTGAGAAATGTTAAGTTCAAAGAAGGTTCTCGTTCTGAAACTTGCTATTTCTTTGGCTCTGGCCAAGTTAGCATGGCTAACAGGACTACAGGCTACACTCATTCGCTCATCTTCTGCCACTTAACCGCGTTCAGGGTCGTGGGTGGAAGCTGGAGCCAATCCCAGCTGACTTCAGGCGAGAGGCGGGGTTACACCCTGGGCAGGTTGCCAATCCCCCGTAGGGACAAACAACCATTCTCACCTAAGGGCAATTTAGTGTAGCCAATTAGCCTAATCCCCTCTGTGCATGTCTTTGGTCTCTGGGAGGAAACCAAAGTACCTCGAGGAAACCCACGCAGACTCGAGGAGAACATGCAGACTCCACACAGAGAGGCACCCAGGTCGACCCCAGGACCTTCTTGCTATGAGGCGACAGCGCTAACCACCACACCACCGTGAAGCTCACTGCAGGCTACATCCGTGGTGCATCCAGCCTCTTTTCAGAGTGTTTGCAATGTACACCAAGTCCTCCTAACAGGGAACACTGCAGAGGTAATAATACTTCCACTCTGTTTGTACCTCAGTTCCCCACAAAATTCACCCACTGGGGAAGATTCCTCACTTGAAACCAGCATACAACCACACACCCATCCAGTAGCCATAGAAATAACACGATTCCGCAACTGCAGATGGGCTCACATGCAGATGTGTCAGTAGGGTTCTATAAGGTAACATCCATTAGGAAAGCAGCAGCTCTGCCCAATCGACCTCATCTCCGTCTCCACATATCGTCAGAACTTCCATCAGTGGAAACCTCCGCCCACAGAGATGCACCCCCCCCTTACACCCCTCCCGCCTCCCCAATTGTTTTCTCCCAGGGATCCATTATTGCAGCGACACACACAATGCAGTCCGCCCATTTCCTGACTGGAGTTAGATTAGCATTGAGTGCAAGGAAAACAAGACCTGCACGCTATTCTGGGTGGAATGTGACAGACCCTGTCTGTAGCACGCCACCCGTGAGACAAGAGAATAGGGCCCTAAGCAGGGCAATCACACTGGGATTACCTTGAGATAGAGGGAGAATTTAGCTGAAGTTGCGGGAGATTTCGGCTATCTTGCAATTTTGGGCACCAAGCACGGGGCAGGAAGAATTGCTGGGGGGTGGGGTGGGGTGGGGTGCGGGGATCCACAGAGAAGAGTACATGAAAGATGTAGACAACTTGATTAGGAGCGAGTTTAAGTGAGAGGGATGACAGGGGAGAAAGATAGCAAGGAATTTGAGATAACAGAGATGCACAGCAGGATTCTAGATACGGTTATGGCCAGTGGAACAGATTCAGAAGCCTCCTCGCACTTTTCCTGTCTAATGTTTCAATGCCTCACTGTAAGTCTATTAGCCATCCTGTGCTAGGTTATTGATAGAGGTGGTACAGCGGGCCCAAGGTAAAGTGTTGATAAAGGCCAGAGGAGCATCGGCGATCAATACTTCTAATGGCTTTGCATTATAAGTGCACGACTGAGAACATCCTCTTAGCCCCAATTAGATCTCATATAGCATGGGAAAAATGTTTGGGAAAAAAAAATGTTTGGCTCTGTCTTTCAGAGAGAATGGTGCTCTGGGCTAAAGAGGACAGAACCCGACATTGAACCAGTGAGTTTTATGTGGCCAGCAGTAGCTTGTGGCTTGAATCGAGGTTTTGTTCACTTTATGAATGGCTCGGCGTGAGTAATTCTGCATGCAGTATTTTCAAGGTAGCGTGCTTGTTTTCATTGTTTGGAGTTGTTCCGGACCAAAGGTAGCTTTTATACTTTCCTGTTATAATTCAGAATTCAGAAATTCATTTGTGACAGAGATTTATGGGAGCCATTTTCACCGTGGGCAAAGTCCAAACGAGCAGGAACTGTCCGTCCCTTAAGTTCAGAACAAGATCCTTTATTTTCGTAATTATTTTTAAGACGTGCCCGGACCCGACATGATAAACGATCTGCGAACAGAAGGAAATTTACAGACTTTGGCGCACGAAACTCTCCTCGAGTCACTCGAGTATCTAAACCGGAGAGATGTGACTGCAAGCGTACATCACCCCGAGTCATAAAATTCCTCACACACAACTTTTCCCTCGCTGTTGTAAACTTCACAAAGGTCCAAAGCGCGCCTTTCTTTTTGCATTGGGATTGATATGTGGAAAGAATAACAATGTCTGAGCAAATGGAGACAAATTATGGTGCGGGCTGTTGATGTGGCTGTCAAAATAGGAGTAAAAAATGAGAGCTGGGATTGTCTCTTGGACCTTGGGTGAGGAGAATGGCGTGGCAGTTTTAGGCATCGCTGAACTTGACGTAAACTGTGGGAGTGCTTTATAATGACAACCATGTATGTTTGGGTAATGGGCGCTCAGCCTCGGTGAACGCGTGCGTGAGCGTGTGCCTTAAAAACTGAAGCTGGACACCAGGCAGGTTCTTTCTTCTCCAGATGAAGTGATCACAACAGCCAGGGGCTATTTACATTCCTCTGGCAGGCCACGCATATTGCTCATTTATAACCAAGACAAGGTTTAGCGAAGGATGAACGTAACGTGCAAGTGATCAAGTGGCAGAGCAGAGTGTCTCTCTGCAGTCCCGTGTGTGATGTAACGGGTACAAGTGAATTTGAGATGAATGTGAAGGTGGCACACAGAATAGTCCTCTATGTGACTTGCAGTGTAGTCCTGTTGGGAATATCTTCCGAAAAGATTTTGCAACTCGGGTATGTTCTCTATAAGCGTGATTTGATTTGGGTTCTTCTTCACATGCTTCTAGTTACTTGTTTTAGACACCCCCCCCACACACACACACACACACACACACACAAATAAAATAAAAATCAAGACAGATGATATGAGACTGGGCCAGCAGCCCGACTATCTCACCATCACCACAACTTCATAACTGAACATCACTGCTGCCAATTTCGCGTGTTTCACGGACAAAACTGATACTCCTAACACTAAGTGGATCTGTCGGAGTTCATAAACTATGAATCTGAATTTGAATTCCATTAGGACTTTCTCCCAGCGTTCCAGGAAAAAAACTTTCTATAAAGCCAATATTCATAAATCATTCCAAGTGTGCTTATAAGTCTTAGTAAGCTGAATGTAACGATTCCCTGTCACAATTTTTCTAAACAGTAATAATGAATGATAAAATCATATTGCAACATTTCACATGTTTATTTGCTATAATGTCATGCGGTGTACTGCACAAAATGTAGAACCGAACAGACATCTTAAAAGTAAATAGACACCCCTGAGTACATTTTAGCTATGGGGACACCACCTGCTTCTTCAAAGTTGTTAATATATTATCATTTTTCATTTCAGATGATAGTATATTCATTGTTATTAATATTAATATTAAACACCAGAAGCAAAAGAGCTGTCTGAGGTGTGGGTCAGTCTGACGGTGGATTTTACTTTTGAGATGTTTATGAAATTCTAAACTGTAAATACTGGTAAATATGCGTCAAGGGTAATATTCATAGCCAATATGAGTATTGTGGGTCTTGACAATCATGACATTTTAAATGCTTTTATGATTGTTAATAAATTACTAAACACGGCAGTTAGTTTGTTATGATTTAGAGGTCGTTATTAGGTGAAAGGTTTGCACACTATACCACATGGCATAATCCTGAATAGGGGGCAATCTTCTAAATTGAGATTAAATTGTCAAGGAATTATTTCTAACAAATTATTAAAGCTCTGAGGTATTGTTAAAGCTTTCAAGAAATCATTAGCAATCTATATACTGTATATACACTACTGCTCAAAAGTTTGGGGTCACCCAGAGAATTTTGTGTCTTCCATGAACAGTCACACTTTTATTTACCACATGAGTTGGAA
>JAQLOM010000009.1:15632474-15646121 GCA_030068315.1 Chrysichthys thysi | reverse complement strand
GATCAAACTGCACATTTCAGAGTGGCCTTTTATTGTGGACAGTCTAAGGCACACCTGTGCAATATTCATGCTGTCTATTCAGCACCTTGATATGCTCACTAACACAGATTTAGACAGATTTGTGAACAATATTTTAGAGTAATGGGTCTTTTGTGTATGTAGAAAATGTTTCAGATCTTTGAGTTCAGCTCATGCAAAACGGGAGCAAAACCGAAAGTGTTGCGTTTATATTTTTGTTCAGTATAGAATATGCAATTTTAAACAAGTGACTCTTGGGTCTGCACTTAAAAGTATAAAAGCCGTTAACATTTCTAATGTCTGGAGGTAAAGAATTCCAAAGTTATTTGATATTCCAACCAAACATTCTGACATGTCTTTGTTTGCTCATGAATGTGATACTGAGACAAAAAGATAAATAAAAAAAAAATTCTTGTCATTGGATAATCGGAAGCGCTGACTCGGGAGACTCCTTCGAATATTTTTATTGTTATTATTTTTTTAATCAGTTTATGTGCACCATCTGCTTTACAAGTCTCTGTTAATTTGCAAAGGCATTAATATGAACCTTCCCTCCAGCATCACTGCAGCTGTTATAGGAGATTAATTCAAACCTTCTCACCAGTGGAAGAAACGAGTATTTAACAATGAATAAATGAAAGCAACAAATAAACATTGCTATGGCTGCAGGATTGCTTGCGAGGTTCTCAGATGCACATGTGAAACTTTGATGGATGTTTCTTGTGGTATTCATAACTGCATGCTCAGTTGTAACTCCTGCTTTATTTTTTGACTTTTTATTCTTTGGGTTACTTTTAATAAATTGTGAAGATGACCAAATTAATTCATTAACCAAATGTTTTTATTATTATTATTATTATTATTATTATTATTATTATTATTATTATTATTCGTTTTCCCACCTAGACACAACCAGAAGTCTCTAGAAGTGAAGCGGGACGAAGTCCATAAGAACAGATGCCATGTGAAGTTTCCTGAGCTCTTCTCTAGCTTTCCTTACCAAGTCAACGTCACGGCGATCAACGAGCTCGGGAGAGCATCCACAGCCATCAGCTTCGAAGAGTCGAACATGGGTGCTGCCTTTATTCTCCTTCACGCAAACTTCACATGTGAACAATCACGCTTTACTGATTACTGATCTGTTCATTTTTCACATGCAGCGCAAACCATTTTCCAAGGCTAGTGCAAAATGTCTATACAAAGTATCCACCGCACGTGTACAGGATATTTCTAGAATGTTCCTTTTACTTAAGCTTAATTCTGGACCTCCACCAATTTTGAGCTTCCTCTAGATCTCCTGCTCCGCACGTCCCCAAACAGGACGCTCTTAAGCGTTCATTCACATTACGCACATTCATAATATGACCCAAAGAAAGGGATTTATGAAGTCCTAAATACCTAAAAATAAACATTTTATGGACCGTAAAAGTGTTTTGACCGACGAAGTGCCGTGTGGGTTTGACCAAATGAATACACTTAGCCTATAAACATCGACATAAACTATACATGTTTAAACATAACCCTCCCATTGCCAGGCAGCTGGTGGAAGACTGTTGCTGTCCACAGCCATTCATGTCAATTACTCAGATCATGTTTGGCATCTCAGCCCGTGTTTCATGCTCGGCCTGAGAATAGCACTGTAATCATTTAACGGGGGCAAAAGAATGGAAGTGTCCAAAACATCTGGCTCCTATTGTCAGACAGAGATATCTTGGAACAGCCAAAACGTTCTCCGCCTTGAGCCGGGAGACGCCAGGCAGTGACTCTGTGCTGGGAATGAAGGGAATATCTGGTCTCTGGGAGGGGGGGGGGGGGGGGGGTCCAATAAGGATGAGGAAAAAACCAGCGTACGTACCCAGGAACTAAATGAAGTGTTTACATGCATGGCTGCA
Organism: Chrysichthys thysi; assembly: GCA_030068315.1. NCBI lineage: Eukaryota > Metazoa > Chordata > Actinopteri > Siluriformes > Claroteidae > Chrysichthys > Chrysichthys thysi. Next base: position 15,644,211 of record JAQLOM010000009.1, on the reverse strand, counting down.
TGCATACTTGATAGTAATAAAAATGCTAATGCCATCTGGATTACTGGATTAACGACAGAAATATTTGCCTCCCAGTGATAGCAGTGATTTATGGGGAAAGAAAGGCCTCCATTTTAAACCGGCCAGAGCAAATTTGATTTGATTCAAAAACTGAGTTAGGATTAGTGTACGTTTTGGGACGCATTAGGAAACACATTCATGAAGCTGCATTAGGATGGTCTGAGGATGCAAGAAACAAATTGCAGCAGGTCTAAATGTTGGGATCATGGCGTTGTCATATAAGAGTCTTTCTCCAACAGAATGCACTGACCCCAATCCTGGTGTCATGTCTGGTCTGACGCCCCGCTCACTTACTCACACGACAGCAATATCACATGATACTACGTGACATTGTCATTCTAATGATCGGATGACACAAAGTGACAACGATCTGGATGCATTTCATGATGAATGACAGGAATGATATCATACCCTGCTATTCAAAAATATCAAGAGGAGCCACTGTAACATTGTCCAGTAGCATGCGTAATATGACATGATGCGTTGTTTAAATTGTGTCTTTAATAGGGAATGTGAGGGTGGCTGACCGGAGTGTGCACAACATCATCAGTGAGCCTGGTCATTAAAAAATGAGTGCAGGGTACCATGAATTGTGCGCACTCAAAGGTATTTGTCTAGACAGAGCAATCACACGACGGCGAGCACTGAGCTCTGCGACACGCGTCCTCAACGAGGTCTACAGTTTGCCCATGAGTCATGGTGCAACCTCTCATTTTTAACAACCACACTCATTGATACTGTTCTGCATGCTCATGTGGGCTATCCTCACACCCTTGGTACTGTTTAAATGGAATGACGTTACGAAATATGAAACACAGCGTGAGGAGTTCGTTGCTAGCAGGACACACCGGCAATCAATGTAAAGTGAGCTAAATAAAATGTCCCACGTCGCCCCTGAAAAAAGAGCAAAAGGTACTTCCCTATCAAAGAAAGACTGAAAGAAAGAGCGCTTTGATTTATTGCCTTTATGTTCTGTTACGCAGTCGTGCCGCTTCATGTCCGTCGTGTTAGCTCACTCATGCATTTGTTCGGTTTTTGTGTCCGGGGCAGTGGCGCCTGCCCTCCTTCCATAAAAGCCCGAGAGAGGCTGAAAGAAGGCTAGTCGTGTGTTTGTCCCGGAATTGGTTTAAACAATATCCGCACAGTGTTTCTGAGTTGTAAAAGAGTGTTTCAGCCATGCCAGGTCAGGACTCTGCATATAAATCTAAGCCAACTGTGTGTACCATGCATAGTTAAGACACAGGAGAGGGAGGAGGTTTGGACGGAGCTTACCCCCACGGTTCAGGGCATCTCTTTGTCCTCGTGTGTGTTTGTGTGTGTGAAGCTAAATCGCAAAGCAAACACTGTGAACCTCAGCCACCATGGGGAGGAAGGAAGAGAATGACCACGCTGTTGCGCGCTGCCCATTTCTCATAAACCTCAGCTCAATGGGGCAGCCCGGAAAGAATTGCATGCATTCAGAGATGTTTTTGGCCTAAAGACTTTCTCGAGACACGTTGCAATGCGGATGCCCCCGAAGATGTGCGTCTTATGTCAAACAGATTTTCCGCTCAGCGGGAAGAGGGACACTTAGACGCCATTGTCTTGTGCATATTTCCCCCGGTTTTTTTCTATAATGGAGTGCTTTTTTTATGCTGTTTGTTTGCACTAATCCTCAGTAGTAGCTCGTATCAAAGCAACACTGTCCCCAGTGCTGCGATCAGGACTGAGTGTAGACAAGAGCTCAATTCTGATCATGTCCTTGTCGATCCACAGTGAAACCAGATCCTCCAGAGAAGGTGGTGGCCAGACCCATTCTCAACAACCCACGCAGACTTGAGGTGACCTGGAACAGCCCATCCACATGGCCGGACATCGATTCCTTCCCTCTTAAGTACTTCCTGCGCTACCGTCCGCTGATTAGAGACCAGTGGCAGCACGTAAGAGCAGTTTTCTTCCGATTTGCAAGGTGGTCAGCAAAACAGCATGGGGATATTGTGTTTACTTTGTTGGTTTTGTCAAGGCTCTGTGCAAAATTTAACAAGATAAGGGGCCAGATTGTCACATGCAGAGGGAAAAGCACTCAGTCTGCCTAATGATTCCTAAAACATTGCTAGCTAATTGGGTAGTGTTTAAAGACACAGAGGATGATTTGGATGATGCTGGTAATCAAAGCGCGAACTCATTTCCTCTTTATGACTCTTCAGTTCTTGCTGGATTTTCCAAATTCACCATTTTTCATTCTGGTTCGATCCTGAGAGTTCACTGACCGGTTAAATACAGTGGGTTGGTGGCATGGCCATATTTTCCATTCACAGCTTGACATGCATTGTACAAGATGACGTGACCAAACTCCTCGACTCTGTAATGCCACGCTTGAATGCTCGTAAGAACTTACTGGTCCATTCAAACTTCAGCAGAACAATCAGAGCCTTTCAGTCTTACAGTACAGCCTTTAGGTGGCTTTCTTTTGTACAGATTATCATGAATGCACAATCAGTGTTTCTCACTGACGGCGTCTCACTGAGATTATTGGGATTTGAACATTAGTGAGATGGCAGGTGTGCACATATTCCACATTTCGCTCAGTGGATCACGGAGGTGGTATTTAGGAAGTGACAGTAAACAAGACTGAAATTGGTAGGATTACAGTAGAGGATGAAGGGTTATGAAATCAGAATCGTGCACCTGCATTGTGGATAATCTCTCAGATTTTCTCCACGGAACATGCTTGACGATTGTTTCCTCCATAACGACTAATTTTCCAATTGAAATATGGACTGACTCGGACAGATTTATTTCTTTGTGGCTGTAAGCATCCAGTGTAGTGGTTTTCCTACAATCATGGATTTGTTCAATATTATACCAGTCACTCAGGCTGGAACATTTATCTGTTATTCATGCTAATTTTCCACTCGTAGGTCTGTCAGGCATGTGGAAACGCATTCGGTGAATACCACAATTGCGTTTGTCAGAGGCAAGGAGATATTTTACTACAGTTCGAAAATTGTTAAAACGTATTATTGCATTTATGTAAAAAGGAAAAAAATATATACCGGTATATCCCTTTATATTTTTGTTGTACTGGTTGATAGTCATAAGTATGTGGACACCTGAGAAATGAATGTCCCATTCCAGCAGGATGGGCATTAATATTCACTTTCTTCTTCTTTGCCGCTATAACGGCCTCCAGTTTTTGGTTAAGATTTTGCACCATGTCTGAGGGGATTTCTGCCCATTCAGCCACAAGAGCTCAAGAGGGTGGGCACTGATGTCCAGCAAAAAGGCCTGGTGTGAAGTTTCACTTCATCCCAAGGGTGTTCAAGGGGGTTGAGGTCAGGGCACTCAAGTTCTTCCATGCCAAACTTGGCAAATTGTATCTTTGTGGAGCTGGAACAGGTTTGGGCCTCTTAGTTCCACTGAAGGGAAATTCTCCAGCGTACAAAGACGTGCTACACAATCCTGTGCTTTCAATTTTGTGATAACAGTTTGAGGAATAAAAACATCTGGGTGTAATGGTATGGTGTCCACATACTTTTGGCCTTTTGGTACATCAAATCTAGTGATGTGTCATAAATTACATAGTATCACACTAAGTAGTGTGCAGTAAAACTGGTACATGGTGTACCTATGATGATGATCCCTAGGCAGCCCAATATCTCACCATACTTTTTTATATCTATGTGATTTTGAATACCAGCTTTGGGATACCCAGCGAGTGCTAGGAGTAAGAATTTTTTTGGGGAAAAGTGTACAATCAGCTTGTTTTTTCTTTCTTCCTTTCTTTTTTTTTTTGTTTTAACTCATTTAAAATAATAACAAAGACATAAACACAAGAAATTCTCAACAACCCCAATAATGAACTTCACCCAAGAGGCATTTCTTACACTTCTTCTTAAATAGGCCAAGCTTCTTCTATATTAAAAACTACTTGTTAGGGGGAAAACTTTCTTTTTTCTTTTAATGCTTATTTACAGTATACTCTAAATTAGTAACAAAATATATATGAAAATATATGAAACCTGAACGCCTCCCTGGTGTGGTGTTTCGGGCATGTCCAACCGGGAGGAGGCCCCGAGGTAGACCCAGGACACGCTGGAGAGACGATGTCTCCCGGCTGGCCTGGGAACGCCTTGGTGTTCCCCCGGAAGAGCTGGAGGAGGTGGCTGGGGAGAGGGAAGTCTGGGCCTCACTGCTTAGGCTGTTACCCCCACGACCCGACCCACGGATAAGCGGAAGAAGATGATGATGATTATTATATAAGAGAATTTACATAAAATCTACATAAAATGTTTTCTGTAATTTACATTTTAGAAACCAAAAACAAAATGTATACATGGGCAATAACTTCATTATTTAGTTTTGTTTCAATCACAAGCCTTTATCACAATATTTGTAAGACAATGAAAGTAAGTATAAACTTCGGACTGGTAGTGTATTTGAGAAAAAGTGTGTTTTGGGGTGAAACAAGGGGTGAAGCAGGTTCATACACACTCGTCGTATGAACATGTAATAAACTATCACTGTAGTTAAAAAAAAAAAAAAAAAGGCCTCTGACTAGCTGTCCAAGCCAAGTTCAAAACTTTACACTGAACTTTTATTACATGTACATTTTTCCTAATATTGGTGTGTAGGTCAGGCCAGAGCATAAGCAAGCCAAAATGTAGTTAATGTCTGTGTGTGTTAGAAAGATCTATCAAAAATATAAGCAGATGCTTACTGGTTATAAGTGTATTACTGGTCATTATTTCCATCTCACTTTGACTTTTCAAAAATGTTTTCTATCGTCTTCCCTACTTGTAAATCTGTTCTAATGGCTATCCCCATTTTCTTTATTATAATCAAATTAGACCCACCGTATCTGACCCTGTAATCCTCCAAACGCTCAATCGCTCCAATCTGTAAAGTCCTCCTGTAGAGAAGTTTTGTTTTGGGTTTTTTTAAATACAATCTCGACATGATTACTTCAGGCTTATTCTTAAAGCAGTGAGAAAAAAAGAGAGCACTATTTAAGTATAGACTTGAGCCAAACAAGGACAGTTTATCAGCCAAACGAAAGCTAATGCACTTTTCCTTCACTTTACATTGGCTGCCTCATCTGTTTTGTAGGGGCCCATGTCTCAGCTGCCTCGCACATATGATAACACTCACTGTATCATTGTAAGTGGGCTTTGGAGACATGAAAGAGGCAGGTCAGAGTGTAGGAAGCCATCCATTTCTCAGAGTCAGACGTCGCTGACTGATGGACGGCCGGGGCCCGCAAAGGTGCTCGTGTTCATGTTCATGTAAGAAGGTGAAAATATGTGACCCAGTGCAGTTCAGTGGACTTAACTCGTAGACTGTGTGTTGGTTAAACGTTTAATACTTGCTCTTTTTGAAATACGATAGGTCACTCCGAGTTGCATATGCATGCTGCACGTGAAAATGTTCTTCTACCCCCATTGCCTGCATTAGCCATAGAAAGAACATGGACGGAAAAACAAGCGAATCAGAAAAAGCCCTTCGAACGTATGGCACTTTGAAAATTAGTATTCATGGCCTCACCCACCTTGGCTTGCGACCACCCACGGGGAGACAGTTTTGATTTTGCGGCCAGGAGAGCGCAGAGCCCATCTCGGCAGGTAGAAGCTAACTACCGATAGTAGAGGAGCTAACAGCAACGACTCACTGGAGGGAGCGTCACAGTGCTGTTAGCCAATCAGAGGCGATACGATGGCATGTCATGAATATTCATGAGTAAGAGCCGAAATCCTGTCGTTCTCCCACACGCACTCCTCCACCAAACTAGAACAGCCGGAAACAGGAGCCCCAGAGTCATTTTTTTCACCAAAACCGACTGCCAGGGCATTCATTCATACTAGAGACCACTGCAAAATGAATGAAAAAACAATGCAATGACCCCTTTGATGTGTGTGAGCATGCCCTGCCATGTCCACTGTCATGGATGCAGTGTTATTTTGATCGGATTGGAATGTGTAGGATTGAAGCAAATGCAGGAACCTTGACTTATTGAAGGTTTATATTCAACCCTATAGCTTATCTATGCTAAAAGTGGGGTTTTTTGTTGATGGTGGTGGTGGTAGGGTTTTTTTTTTTAAAACACAGTGAGAGTTTAAAATGAACACTCCAAAGATCCCTTAGTCGTGGAAATCATTTTCATAAATCATCTGATAAAATAGCCATAATGTTTTGGGAAAGCCTTGAACTATTTTATTAATCCTGAATATTATTATACATTTTTTTTATAGCCGGTCAGGTAGGCATACATATCAAAGAATGCATTTAAATATCGCTGGAAGTTATAGAGAAGTCAAGGTATTTTTTTTTTGTTGTTGTTGTTGAAAATGTTGAGACATGCATTTCGATCATATATATATATATATATATATCATTTTTTTTTCCAATGCTGTCTTCATTCCGATAACATATTGACTTACATTTGCATTAAGGCAACTCATATGAAGTCAGCCTTCCAGTGGAGCCACAGTGAGGACAAAAAGCTGTATATGATTAGCAACACAGCATCTACAAAAACATAAACCTGAAGCTAGTTATTTATGCTTCGTTGCGATTTAGTGAGAAGGAACAATGCAAGTTCATGGGTCCACATAATTCCAGCACTCTTAATAATTCAACAGACAATAATAAAATATGACTTTATGAGTATATAAGGCCAGAAACTCCTCAGAGTCAATAAATTTCTGGTAACATTGTACTTATAAACAGTGCAGCTTTACACTTACCCCTAGTCCATACTGCGTATGATATGAACAGGCCTTGACCCTCACTCGACTTGTTTAGTTATTCAAAATAATTCAGTGCATACTATGAATTATTCAGCGACTGCAGTTTAAGTAATTGGAAATGTGTGTGGTTACAACGGGGATAAATGTAAATCTGCGATTTTAAGGTGTTTCAGACTCCTGGAAGATTGAAGGACAATCGCTGGAAGACTACAGAGCAGACGGAACACCGTACCTGGCAAAGAGATCACATTTCGGTTCTAATTAGAAAATGTCGAGCACTGTATCGACTACGTCGTGTCGGAAAGTGTTCTGTGATTTATCCACGAGTTGATTTCTTTGTCCCGGCTGTAGTACTCGAACCATCAGTGAGATGTAACAGAGTACAGGGGGACAACCTCATGCATTCTGTGCATTGGCATTTATATAATGGTTGAGTAGAAGTGTGATTTTTGCAGCATTGTTGAGAGGAATGGCCGCAACGGGAAATTCAATAGATCCCCGTTCAGGCTCGATTGCCATTGATTGTCTGGAGACCGGAATGTGGAGAAATCCGCTGCCAGAGAGCCTTGACGTGTCACACGGGGCCTTAAAGATAACCACGGCATCCCAGAAAGTTCACTGGCTGACCGCTGCTTGAGCTTTGTGCTTCAGTGAGCATACACTGTAAGACTTATTTCCATATTGACAGCTTAGCTGGCTGAATTGTTGCTTTTCGGTTCACCCTTCTCTCAATGTCGAGATGAAAAAAAAAATTAAACAGCAAGGGCTGTTTGCGTTGTATGAGTTACGGATGTGTGAGATTCATGCTTTTTTGTGCTGTAAATATGCTAAGCATTACCTTTTCTTCTCAAGAGAAAAGGAGAAGCAAGTGATAGATCGAGAGTGTTGAGAGAGGGAAAAGGCCCGAGACGGCTGTGAAATGGTCGCACGTGTTTCACGCTTTGCTTTATTTTTTTTTGTCCAATAAAAGCAGCAGGCCAGAGGACGGGCGGAGAGAATAGACGGGAGGAGGGCGCGAATACGAACGTAGCAGGCCATTTTTCTTTCGCCTCCTTTTCATTTCCAGAAATGATGCCTTTTAAAGTCGGGGCTTAACAAGCAGCGGCGCTGCCACTCGCCTAAATGAGAAATGACCCAGCGTGGAGGTGGAGGATTCTGGGATTGCAGGCGTAGCAAAGTAAATTTCGCCATAAAGGGCACCGGATTTCTTAGTTCAGCTCCCAGAGGTGTATCCTATTACAGGTGATCATGCCTGTGTCACAGATCAGTGTTTAAGTCAGCTGTGGTGGGTTTTATTTGGGTTTTTTATTATTATTATTATTTTTTTTTTTTTTTTACAAATCACACTGATGGTTCAGGTTTTTAAAGGTTGTATCTGATGCCAGAATGAAGCAAGATATGGTGCTAGGAGAGTTGCAGGAAGCATCTGGATTGTGAATAATTTATTTTATGTCCATAATAATCATCGCAAGTTCTCCACGGGTTTTAGACCATACTTATTAGATGTAGGCTTTTTAGAGGAGGTTCAAGATGTGTCACCAGCTTTTTATTTATTTATTTATTTATATATATTTTTTAATAATTGCCATGTTTCTTTTGTTGTTTAGCGTGGGTTTTTTTTTTTCAACCAAAAGAAACATCGGTTCCGTCTGGAGCTACACTATAGAAATCACCTGGTGAATTCGGCAATCCGGCAAAGGATTTTAGTGGACTGAAATACTTTGCACTTGAAAAATATTGTTAGGGTTAGGGTTAACCAATCGAAAAAGGGAGAATTTTGTCATTTTGGTCTGATTATTGAAGTGACAACATGGCTTGTCCTATTAAAAAATGCAAAAATAAGGTTCGGCGATGACTATACAGATGAAAAAACCGCCAATAACTCAAAGTCAAAAATGGTACCATGAACCCAAGGTGAAAAGAAACAACCACTTCAAATGGATCGTCTCCATCCATGAAGTGCTCACTGATAGTTCAGCAAAAAAAGATAACCGTTGTCGCGTTTCAGTCATTCGTTGTTTATCCACACATTTAAAAATGAAGAAAGGGCATTCAGTTGAATACTCTTCATGTGAGCTAATCAGGCTAATACAGGATGATTCCCTCGGGTGTCTTGACTTTAGGTTTGTCTTCAATGATTAGCTTTCATTATTCAGTCTTGGGATGTGTGTAGAATCCAATGCCGACCCCTCTGATTTACTCATTGTCCTGCCATTCGTCCTGATTTAAAAGGTTAAACATGTTCAGTATTTACGACCGAAGATCCACTAGCGTTAGGGGAAGGTGGACTTTCCCAGGGCCGGAAGGCGAGATTGAAATTATTTTCATCTGAGAAGTCATGGGTATTCACAAGAAATCCTTTGAGATCTTTGTGTGCCTTATAGTGAGTGCGAGGACAATCCCGAACCGTAATCTTCCACAATGCATCACTAAATCCGGGGCCGGAAATGTTTTCAGTATCACCGCCCAAGCATAAGGCTCTCACAGACTGAGTTGTAGCTATATTTGTTTTTAAATCAGACGTAAAATATTCACTACGGTTATATTTACATAGCGAGTATGTAGATGCAGAGGCTCAGATATCAATACACTCGCAAAAAATATATTGACTATCTGACCATGTTTCATAGTTAGTATTAGCCATTAGACAGCTCACGGCCATGATATCACATTTCAGTCCCCATCCGTTTTGGCACTGAGGGCCGTGAGTCATAATGCAGTGGGCGTTGGGAATTGGGCCGTTGTTCCGTGTGTGTGTGTGTGTAGGTTGAATTTATGTATTTAGGGCATAAATGATCAGCTGTCCCCATATGTTCCTGTAAATATGGATAAGTGCGAGCTGTGCAAGTTTACTAACTCCGATCCTGTGTTATTCAGTGGCTCGGGCCAAAAGTCCACCATTTTATTCCTCCGGAGCGATGAATGGTGGATGGGAATGCTATCGCTAAAGCTAGTTCTCTTCCATATCAGTCCCTGTGGCCTTGGGTAGTATTCCCCACCTCATTTATCGATCTCATCAGAATGCAAAGCCTGTGGCTCCAGGGTGTGTTCCCTGTGCCCTTGTATTCTGACACACACACACACACACACACACACACACACTTACATAAGACTTCCATATGCACAGAGACTTTTTTCGGCGACTAATTAGTTCGTTGCGGAGACCTGCGCCGAAGCAGTGGCTCATTCTTAATGGGGATCACATCAAAAGCATTCCTCAATTCGTCGTTTTTCTCCCACACTCGAGTCATCATCTCTGCACGCCTTCACACCATGAAAGATATCAAGGGTCATCGGGAGTCGCTTTCATCCGTGTGGCCTTTTCTTGCATTTCAATTTCGTTCCTGAGCTTTTTCTCTGTTGTTGTTCTGTTCTCCTCTCCCCAGTCGTGCTGCACGGCCCATCTCCTCCTCTGTCTCCATTGCCCTGGTTTTAATGGGCTTTTGTGCTTCTGCCAAAAGTCACTCTCCTCCTCCAGCCGGCACTTAGATTAATCAATAGTCCCCAGCATTGCAGTACCATTAGCATGGCAAAGGAAATTAGAGGCAAAAAAGGGGCCAGTCTGCTCTGACATCGAGCTCATGAAAGCCGACTCCTTCACCGCTCCCTACACCCCCCCCCCCCCACACACACACACACACACCACCACCCCCTTCCTTTATTGCATGGACAAAAACACTAGTACATTTATATTTATATATGTATTTTAATTTTTGCATCCAGCACCAATTTACCGTTCGCTTCACACCCAACACTGTCAAACAATTTCTCAGCCTGGCACGTAATTCTGTCACGGTTGCTTTTTAACACTGGCCGTGGCAAGTGGTTATTATGTGTCATTATCCTTCATCGCACTGATCAGTCCTTCTGTCTCATTCGTATGCTGACACTCAAACCTCTTTAACATCTTGTTATGTAGTCGATGTAGCAGAAAAGCCTTTATTCTGCTGTGAACAAACCTCTATTTGCGGCCCGTGCTGTAAAAATGCAGGCAATTCCTCGCTGTCTCTTTCTGTCTTCCTGCCGCTTCTTCTTCAGGCCACTGTTCCCCCCATACCAATGAATTCTAATATAGTGCAAGCTGTAAAATATCAGGATTTTTTTCTATTTTGTCATCAAGATTGGAGCATAAAGAAGACAATTGTGGGCACCTTGGGTGATGTAATTTTTAAGGGAAAAATCTATCGACGTGGGCGCCTTTCTGTGTGGAGCTTGCACATTCTCCCAGTGCCTGCGTAGGGCTCCTCTGGGTACTCTGGTTTCCTCCCACAGTCCAAAGACATGCACATTAGGTGGACTGGCTACCCTAAATTGCCCATAGGGGTGTGTGTGTGTGTGTGTGTGCATGAACCCGAGTCTTGAGTTGGGGAAGTGCTGGGCGTGGGGCTGGCGACCTCACCCTGTAGAATGCACTTAGCTATGGAAATGTTAACTGAGCCCCGTGGGTGCTGCTTGTCACCCTATTTTCCAGATGGCATCAAAGAAGTTTGTTAGTTTGTTAGCTAGTTAGTTAGTTAGTCAGTTAGTTTGCTTGTTTGTTTGTTTGTTTGTTTGTTTGTTTGTTTCACAACCAGAAGAGACATGCAGTGGTGGCTCATCCATTAGAGCATCCATTTAACAAATGTTAATCCTCTTAAAGCCATAATTCTCAACTTTATATGTTTGAAATACTTTTGAAATACTAATTCCAGTGGTACTTTGATATACGACATTAATTCGTTCCTGGAGCCAGATCGTATGTCAAAAGTGTGCTAAGACAAATCGAATTTGCCCATTAAAATGAATGGAATTACTAATAATTCGTCCCAAACCCCCAACAAAACACACCGATTTCTTTTGTTACGAGTTTTTTAAATAAGCGAAATGTACTACATGAATAACAAATAATGTATAAAACAATAATAAAACATAATAAAAGTGAATGTAAAGAAATAAACTGGTTTTATGAAGTG
>JAQLOM010000009.1:15571260-15586485 GCA_030068315.1 Chrysichthys thysi | reverse complement strand
TACACACACACCCACAGCTTCAATACAACGCACAACACACACACCCTCAACTTCAATACAACGCACAACACACACACCCACAGCTTCAATACAACGCACAATACACACACACCCTCAGCTTCAATACAACGCACAACACACACACCCTCAGCTTCAATACAACGCACAACACACACACAGCTTCAATACAACGCACAACACACACTCATCCTCAACTTAAATACTGTACAACTCCATACTGTCTAATTACTGTAAGGACACACACAACTCCATACTGACACTGTAAGGACACACATATATACACATACATACACACACATACGTGTGTGTAATATGTATATAATAAAATGTATATATTGTCTGTAGTTATATTAAATGATCTATTTTATTATCCAGTGTGCGAGTGTTGAGTGGTGATACAGTGATGCAGTGTTTTCCCTTCAGTCTATAACATGGCCTCCTACAACAGAAATCTAATCTAAGAGGGAAAATATCGAAAGGAGAATGTATGTTTGTTTGTTTGTTAAATTTCCACACTGTGGTCGGTCACTCTTGCTTTCACAAAACAGAAATGAATCTAAAATGAACAGACCTGCAGTATGTTACTACGCTGAACTGATATAATGATGATGATGATGATAATAATAGTGATAACAATAATGATAACAGTAATAATTAGCAATAATCTGCTAATTCTTCACTATTTGCTTCATGTGTTTATTTTATTTAGTTTTGTGTCATTATAAATCAGTGCTATTTGTGAAAAAGGCCCCACAGACCATGGTAACACGCTGCCGGATGTTATCTCTGAGTTGCAGTTTGGGTGATGTACAGAAAAGTGTTTGTTTGTAGGAGATGGTCTTCTGTGTATGCATGTATATATTTATCCTCCTGAAACCCCACTGTCCTCATATGAAGACATTGCATTTCCCCCCAAATTCATTGTATTTCTTTGAAAGATCCTCATATAAGGACCATTGGGAATTACGCTTTGGCCAAACCTTGTATGGAGACGATGGTCAAGTTCGATAGTTACTATAAAAACAGTCAGGAGAAATGACAAGGCACACAACCTTAGAGTTTTGGTCTCATATATATATATATATATATATAATAAACTACCCTCTACCTTCCCTCCTCCTCCATCTGACCTTGACACCGACCCTGACCGAGTGTCCTTCCCGTCACAGCTGAGCTAGAAATGGACCTAGTTGTTTCCCCAAAACAAATTAATAGTTAAATGCAAAACGTGTTCCTGTGTGTCAAATGTTACCTAGGCTGCAGTGTCAAGTTTCCAAGGAAAGAGTCTCTAGAAATCTCGGATCATTTCCTGTCCATATAACATGTGAGCAAGACATTTTTAAGTGTGTGGAATGGAATGGAATGGAATTCCACTTCATTCCATTCCATTCTCTTTAGTGGCGTTCTTTTCCGACTCATTCAGTTGAATTCCATTCCATTCCCTGGAATCTTCTACTCCAGTCCATTCCTTTTCCATGTCACCATTCAGTTCCATCCGATTCCATCCCGTCCCGTCCCAGCTCATCCCGTTCCACGAGTTCCAATCCGTTCCCTTTAGTGGCGTTCTTTTCCACTCCATTCAGTTAAATTCCTTTTAATTTCCTGGTAGTTTTCATTCCATTCCTTTCTATTTCACCATTCAGTTCCATCCCATCTCATCCCGTCCCACCAGTTAGTCCCATTTCATTCCATTCCACCACGGAGTTTCATGGTGTACTTTTCCATTCCGTTCAGTTCCATTTCATTCTGTTGCACCATTCCATTCCATTCCAACTTTCTCCACTCCATTCCGGTGGAAAAAAAAAAAAGCTGTGTGGTCTGCATGTGGACCGAAATCATAGCCGTGCCCTCACCGGCAGCTTTGTTTACATCTCCCCTGCAGTATTTTTCTCTGCTTTACCTGCATAAGAGCCCTTGTGCCAACAGCCGCTCTACAATTACTGCACCTCTTCATGTGCGATTTACACAGAGGGGGATTGTTTTGAACCTTTCGGGCCTTCGGCAGGAGCAGAACATTTAAATCCCGTAATCTCTTGAAGAGCTTTCGTCTCGGACCGCGTTGGGACCGCTTGAGCTCAAGAGTCTTTTGCTGCTTTGAGAATCCAAAAGTCTTTGTTTCAGTTTGTTTGAGCACTTGGTTCATTCATCATGTCAGGCTTTTGTTTTACTTCTGAGCACATTGGAGCTGCGTCCTCGAGGAGTAGCTAGAAAATATATACACAGGAAAGATGTATCCAGATGTGCATTCCTCTGCTCTAAAGTGGACGGCTCACGGTCCACAGCACATGAAGGAATGCAAACATGAGGGTTTCTGGGTTTTGAGAAGCCTTGGATATGAGAGAGCCTCGTTAACGTACAGCGTAAAAGGGCTTTGCTTACAGTTTGATATGGCGTAGTCCGAATTTTCTCTTTCTCGTTCACTGTCCGAGAACAGAACCTTCATCAGTTTACCGAAGTGCCAGGCCCAATTCTCTCATACACTGAACACACTGGTTTCCAGCTCATATTTCAGCATGCTTTTAGGAATGGCCGTAATCAGTTTTAAATTAAACTCGGTTGTGCTTTCCTCTGTCGGGCTTTGTTTAAGGGAAAAAGCGTTTTCTGCTGCCAAGTTCGAGCCATGCTGCGCTCTGAGTCCCTCCAAGATTAAAATTGCATGAGGCCCGAGATGGGATTGAAACCACTGCCGTAGTGCTGTTGAGGAAATCGGTTTCAAATTCATTTTCAGCCCCCCCCCCCCAAACTTCTTGCAAAATCAGTGTGTCTTCACCAGTCATTACATTACAAAATAAATATCTGAAGTATTATGACCAGAACGCAGGAAGCGTTAAGAGTCTCTAAAACAGTGCAACTGTGTTAGGACGTTGTTTATGAAGTGTCCTCGACTAAAAGACTTCCCAGATGCAAACGAGTAATTAGCATGTCCACGAGCCGGCTGAGTTACCAGGACACGATGATGGCAAACCGCACGGAAAGAAAGATCAGTCGTAATGTTATCAGCATCATTAGAGACCCAGGACATCACCATGAGCTCTGTGGAGTCTTCATATGGTGCAGCAGATTCACATCGCCGCCTTTTGTTCTCTCAGAAATCTCACACTTAAATCCTTTTTTTTTTTTTTAATTCATAATTCAATTTTATTATAATTCAAGATTATAATTCAAATTTTTTTTAATGTTGATTTCAATCTAAATATTATTGTCCACATGTGTTTGGTTATTTATTTATTTTTCTTTTTTTTTTCTTTCTTTTTTTTTTTAAAGTAGACTCGGGTTTAAGCTAGTTTGCTGCAATGTCGGATAATTTCAGCATTCGAAGTTTTGGATGTGCATGCTGTCATCTGGGACGGCTGACCTTTCAGTTCGGTAATTGATAATACCATATTTCAGATATGAATGGGGGGAAAAAAGGGAGCAATACAAGGTTACTCATGTGTCCTATAATATGTCGTCTATCGCAGAATTAAATTGTACACGCAACCTGCAGTTTTACATAAAGCGTTGCCAGGAGGGTAATACATTATCCATGTAAAGAAAATCTAATTCTTGCCAATATTTCCCCTCTGTAATTAGCAACCAGCAAGTGCCTTAAATATATCCAGCATTTCTGCATCTTCTAATTCTAGTACACTGGTTGACATGAAAAGAAGAGGGAAAAAAAAAAGGTCCTCTAAATTTTTTTTTCTTGGTAGGTTTCATACATCCATGCACAAGTGGCACTCAGGATTCCAGAGAAACACACACACTATAGATCAAAATTTAAAATCTCTTTTCATTGGCTTGACCAGGGTTGTTTTTCTTTTCTTTTTTTTTTTTGACATTGGCTCTCCTCTGCCCACAGTATAAAAGAGAATAAACGAAGCACACTTATGTGGCTTTGTGAGGGTTGATAGAGTACACTGTGGTTAGCGGTAAAGTGCTGTATGAAGAATGAATAACTCGGCCTCACCGTTCGCTGGCAAAATGCCTTTCCTTGTTTTAAAGTATCTAAACTCCCCTCTTCCAACTGTAAGGTTTACATTGTGTTATCTCGGTCCAGCTTGTTGTTCTAGGATTTTAGAGCGTGCGAAACACACCGCAGGTTTCTCAGCCGACCGGAAACCGCTCTGTTCGAAGCACGCGTTCCTGTGTCATAACTTTTTATTAGACCCGATCCGAATGGTTCGTTTCTCTGAACAGGCATTGTGCATAGTCTTTTATTTATTTACCCCCCCCCCCCCCATTGCGTCACACATCTGACTTGGTCGCATTCAGTTGTTCCTTCAGCCAAATGTGACCAAACCAACCAACAGCATCCATTAAAAGCGCACACCCTTTGTTTTCCCTCGGGAGCTGTTTGTAAGTGTAGGCAGTCTTATATTTTCTGCCTTCGCCGAGGCTGTTTTGGCATCCCCTTTGATCAACGCAAAGCCTTTTTATCTGCAACAGATCTCTCTTCCCAACGACAGCCACAAAGGGAGCCAAGGGCAACCGTAATCCCTTTGGGGGATCGAACACACCAAAGTGTGGATTGCACAGCCTAAGAATAAGAGCGGGCTGGTATCGGTGGTAACGCTAAAACATTGCTGTGTTTGCAGAGGGTATGGAGCTGTGCAGTGCCGGTGGCTGGATGCCAGTACGCTCTAGACGTGTCTGGGGCTGAAGCTGCACATGAGCTGTGCATGTTGGAACAGCGGTAATAAAATACTCATTCGCTTCCCAGCAGCTATGACTCATGGGGGCCAGCGTACTTTATCTTCCCGAGAGAGCGTTCCACTGTGGAATCATATGCTGAGGAACGGCAAACACCTGCAATTGTTGCCGCGAGCTCACCGCCTGCTGAATGGCTCAAGGCTCTGGAAGACGCTTGGACGTGGGGAAAACAGACTTTTACAACCAGAGGCTTGTGTTGTGAGTGTGTTATTGTCACTTTGTCAAGCTGAAGACGTCGTAGCAGTTTCTGACCTTTTTGAATCCATTGAAGAGCATTTTCTCCCCATGAGTCATATGGCCTCAGAGCTGAAATCGAACCCATATTTCTTGTGCCACTTGCTTCACAAAAGCCAAAGACCGTCCCAAAAGCTGCACGGATGTGCTCGTTGCTAGCGGGCTTAGTGCCATCTGACTTTGATTTACATTGCTAGTTTGTGCAAAAGACATGTTTGTCTTGAGGACTTCAGTGCCGTCCATGATGTGGTAGCATGTTGGAGTGAGCATTGCCTCTGTAATTACACTCAGCAGTACTATGGCGCCATGTTAAATGCCAAACCGTCGAGCTTTGTCTCTAGCAGACTGCGCGAGCACTCACGTCGTGACTGAGGCTTTTATTGAGACAAAGCAAGCACTTCCACTAGCCTTTGGTAGGTGCGAGGTGATTACCCCAGGCCAGTTGGGTCAGCGAGAGGTTCCAAGTTTGGTGTAACCATGACTCACAGCACCGTCTCCGCTTGCTTGATGTAAATCACGACTGCTCTTTTGAGGCGACGAACTCATGAAGGGTTCTGCTGGATTCCAGACGCAGCCCTGTAATCGCAAGTTTGTAACCCAGAACACAGTCCAAGTCTGCGAATAGAGAGCAAGGAAATCAATCCGGCTGGAACTAGTCTTGTGTGATTATTGATTTTCTGTGCTTGCGATTTACCATTTAAAAAAACAAAAAAACAAAAACAAAAAACAGTCCGATAAATGGTTGGATTGTTCCAGAGCTGAAAAAAAAAAAGACAGACAAATGAGCATTTCCACCATGGTCAGGTTTAAAGAGGACATATTATTACCACCTGTGTAGTCTGGACTTGCTTGCTGGCAGAACAGCTGGATGGTGGATTTTTAGGTGAATCCACAACAGCGTGAGCTACAAGTTTGTAAAACCTATGCAGATTATTCCAGATATGTCGACTGACTCATTCCTGTTTTATTGGTGAGAAAATAAAAACATTTTTGAATGATAAATTGTGCCAGTGTACTTCAGTTTTAAAGGTTCTGTATGGAGGACCCAACCGCCGAAATGCCTCTCGCTAACCCCTCCCTTTCCAAGTGTGTTTTAGAACATGCATTCGAGTCCTTGCATTCACACTACTTTGCTTTTTTCTGTGCTAACTAGTAAGTGTGGTCCTCCATTTGGCAAAACTTTGGTTCTCAAACCAGCCAACACTGCTGATTTCATCTTCCTTGTCTGCCTTTCTTCTTCTTTGTTGTCCTTCCGGTGCTTCTTTCCGGATTCATGGAAAAGCCTACATAGTGGACCCTTTTTTTTGTTTGTTTGTTTGTTTGTTTTTGTTTGTTTTTTAAAGTGCTCAGTTACGTGTGGTGTAAAGGAGGCCGATCTGACAATATAACCAGACTGTAATCACAGAAAACGGCATCGGACGTCGTGCGTATAAAGCTGTGTACATCCCCCAAGCCTATCGCTGACACGTACAGGTCTGCTATGTTGTGTAGCTGTGTGGTGAGTAGAAAAGGTGCGCAGTCTAGCTTTGCGCACAGCTGGCCGAGGCTTCAAATGTCCTGGGAAAACATCCAAAGTCGGCGAAGAGCTGGCATATGGTAGCCATCTTGTCCTGGCCAGGGCCTAAAGGAAATTCCAGATCCAAAGATAAAACCAGGGTCTCTGGATTTGAGGGGCCGATGGCTCGTGCATAGAGTAGCACCTCATAACCCGATCCCCAGGATGA
The DNA here is from genome assembly GCA_030068315.1 of Chrysichthys thysi. NCBI lineage: Eukaryota > Metazoa > Chordata > Actinopteri > Siluriformes > Claroteidae > Chrysichthys > Chrysichthys thysi. Next base: position 15,579,814 of record JAQLOM010000009.1, on the reverse strand, counting down.
CAACCCGGATTTGTATCAGAATGGTTTTTGCATACCAAACGAACTCTGAAACGTTGGCAGTCCATCAAGTGTACTGAGCAATTATCCAAAAGCCATTGTACGAGTAAAGGCTCGGGTCCGCTTGACGCACATGGCAAACGCTCTAAAGCAGCCTTTTGTCTCAAGTCGTCACACTGAGTATAAATCTAAACCTGCTTTGAGAAGACACGAGGACGGACGCCTGTTTTCAGCCGCACGTATTCACCGTCAGGACTGGCTCACCTTGCGAGCGTAGCGCATACAGGCTTTGATTGTGCCACTTCAACTGGCCTACCATTTGCCCACTTGTTTATTTGCTTGGCCATGTTGCAGCTTGAGCTATATTTAATGCTGCATGTCCTCAGGGAGCAGCCTGGTGGTCGAGATGCAGTAAGAGCGAACTGTGAGGTACGTTGTCTGTGATGTGTACGCTGGGCAAACCTTGAGGTCTTATCGGTCCTGCGTTCGCAGCCGGTTTTGCCGCAGTTCTACACAGCTGGGTTGCATTCCACAAGCTAGCCTTGGTGTATGATTGAAATTCCACGTTTTCCAAGTCACCGTGTTGAAATCCAGCCTCAGCGATCCACACATGGTGCTAATTATGTATGTTATATGCAAAATGTAATCTAAGACGACTTGATGTTTTGACAAAAAACCTTCAGCTGTCTTTACTGTTCCACTCTGTCTAAATAGTTGGCTTTCGGATTGTTTCCTAAGGCGAGTTAGTTACTGTGCGCCACATAATTTCGGTATAAATCTTTTTTTTTTTTTTTTCCGCTTCCCTCCCATGACAACAGAAATCCAGCATTTCTTCTGGTAACTACTATCTCTTGCCAAACCTTGCACACTTTAATTCTAGGCTCTCTTATATCCACTGTGTGTTTGTGGCCTAGTGTTCGTGCTTAAAAACAACATCACCAGCAATAAATCTCCTTTCTCCTTGTGTACCAACAGGGGTCCCTTTCCTGTACATAGAAATATTAGCTGTGTTTATGTATTGTGTGTAGAAACATTTATGGTGATCATTAGCACTTTTTGAAAAACCCCCAAGCGATGCGAATTTGTACGGGGACTGCAAGTCGATCAGCTGTATAAGCCGCATCGGTATCCACACCGCCGGGTGGTCTTTGCTTGAGTTACAAAGAGAGAATGCTGGCCATGGCTCCCCGTCATCTCCGCGGCCTGAACTGTTTAGCAAGCTTTGCCTATCCAAACAACTGCCACGATTACGGACTCCTCTATTTTCTTTGACTCGCTCAAAAGGTCTCTGTGTGAAGATAACTCTTTCGCTCTCCCTTTCCTGGTCTTCTCTTCCGACCTTCTCTGGAGATCGTCCACAGCCCTGCACCGCAGGGGACTCTGGGAAACCAGCATCTTGTTTTCATCCATTTTTTTTTCCCCCTATAAGAGCATAAGGAAAAGATGAAGGGTTTTTTTTTTTGGTCAATGGGTTTTAAGACCATTGTCTTCCTCTTGAGAGAAGTAAAGTAAAAAAAAAGAAAAAAAAAAGAAGTATTTAACGCATTCAAGAAGTGCATTAATTCCGCATCGTTGGTGCTTTACTTTGATCCATTTCCAAAGGCTTAAAGGACCAGTTCACGCAAACAATGCGAATGTCATAAACGATTACTGACATCCGAAGCGCCGGACTATATTTACCTGAGAACGGATTAAAGGATTCAGACTGGAGAAAGTCTTTGTGCAATTTACTCCAACGAGCACAGATAGCCAGCACTGGTACGTCATACCCCGGATGTGCACGTCAGCATTAGGCGACGGGCTCGACACTCAATAACAACAACAATAATAACGGGGCAAGTAGGTGTGGCTTTTACCAGGTTTAGTTAGCGCATTACTATACGAATTGAGAACGCAGACAATTGAGGACATCTTGGCTAGAATAGTGTCTCACTATAAGACTCCATGCCCAGGTAAGGTTAATCCAGTTCGATTTGAAGAAGGCTTAACTGTGCCGGTACACACGAGATCTCTAGTTTCCGTGCCCGACTCGTTACGGTACCTTTGTTTGGCTGAAACCTTCCTTTAATCTTTAATGAGCCTCGGCCTGTACGGCGTGACGAACGTATGCAGAAGAGCGGAAATAAGAAGCCGTTTGAATAAAAGCACAGAACGCGTATTACAGAGTTCATGGTGATTGCACATAATTGCGTGTAGACTTTGCCCTCCTATATAAAATGCTTTTCTTAGCATGATGTTTGCGAGACAGGATGGAGACACCTTGGTACATAATGTCCTGCTGTGTGAAGCATCAAATTTCAGCCACGCCGTTTTCCCATCTGTGTGGCTCATTAAGAAAAAAAAAAAAACCCCGGCTTTGATCAATGCATCATTATGGCACCGGTCATTTCATTACCTTTAGCTGATGACCTTCTGCAGGGTAATAATCTAGGGAAATGGCACTGGCATTGATTTAGTTGTTTGTCCACAAACCCTGCGTAGGAGTTTGTGTTTGCAATCACAAAGGGTTTCAGTGTTGCATTGTGGGCTAATTTGCATATTTTATTCCAGTACATTTTGACTCAAGTTATTTATTTATAATGAAGTTAATTAACATATTAATAACTAGCACTGAATTTTGTTTACTGTTTATGATTATTCATACTGGCGTCCCGAGTAGCTAATTATGTGTATTTGTTGAGGGTTTGGATACATTTTGGCGCGCTTCCATCGTGCATGCCATACACGTCACTTCCTGTTTGAAATGTTCACGAATGAACGCGAGTGAGTCATGTCCATGCAAGTTCAAGGCCTTTGGTAAGGAATTTTAAGTCATTCCACGAAGGAAATACATTCGATCCTCGCATTAACGGACTAACTATGGGGAGGGGTTGTCCGTTGACTTGAATAGTCCGATGATGTGAAGTGTTTTAGTGTGGGCGGGTTAAAATAATGGAAATACAAGGAAAAACACCACTAAGGTCCATAAAAGTGCTACCCAAGTACTGTACACACGACAAGCAGTATGACAGCCAACATAAATAGGTAAGGACATTGAGAAAACATTGAGGTGAAAAACACCAAATAATCGCTGAAAAAACAGTAACGCTTCACAACGACCACAGCTCAGCCGACGCTTGGAAACATCTAGTAGCACGCACGCCACGGCCGCCTAGAGGACCGTTGCTGAACTTCTGGACTCAGTTCGCAACACCCAGGATTTTTAAACTTTCACACCGGACATTCCGGCTAACGGATTATGTATTCAGACCAGCAGATTTTGTCCACTGCATCCGATATCCGCTAATGCGGGGTCCGTAGATGAGAGGATCATCTGTACAATCTTTTGAATTCCTCCATCCAGGATTCCAATCTGTGAATTCCTCTCTTTGTCTAAAAGCGGGTAAAAGTGTTCTGCGGTGTTCAAGTTGTGTGTTGGTGCTTCGCAATAAAAGCGTCAGTGAGAAAAGAAACTGAGCCCTCGGCATAATAGCCATGTATGCACCAACCAGTGTCCTTGGTGTGCGCGCTATAAATGTGTCAAGTACCTTTTTCCACCGCCTCCGTAACGTGTGCGGACTCTGGAATGTGACAAATTAGGGATGCCAGCTATTTTCAGTCCCCCCCCCCCTCCCCCCCGTATATTTTCCCTTGTAAAAAAAAAAAAAAAAACCCCACAAGGATTGTGTTGAGTTCCTCTATGAGTCATGGGAGGGAACTACGCTTTGACTTGCCTGGCGCGCAAAGGGTGCTAATAAGGGACTGCAGTGTGGCATGGATGAACATGTCTGGCTAAACAGAACTAAGGCATCAATTAAAAGAAAGTGGCTGTTCTTTACAAATCTCCTCTAAGGAAAGGTTGTGGGGAAAATATGCGGTATTTATAGGTTCATTCCCAGAGGGCTTCTCATGCACCGCTGCAAGTCACCTTGACCCTCGCGGCTATTCCAAGCCGAGCTGGGACGAGCCTTACCTTTCCATCTCTCTTCAAACAAACGCAAGATAGCAGGCGTCAGACACTAACAGGGCTTTTTATAGCAGTAGGCGTTGGCCATGCTGGTCACTAAAGTGTAGATGACAAAGCCTCTCTCTTGTCATAGCACACAGCGAAAAATCAGCTCTGCAGTCGTCAGGCATGGACTGTTAAACCTCCGCGAGCTCTCCGTGCTCATGCAGAGTCTGGATTTTAATGGAGTCTCAGAAACCTGGCAGGCCTTGTGCATTCCTCAGCCTTTTCAGAGCTGTTTGTCCGACTCTTAGGAGGCCTCTTTCCCCCATCAGGTCTCTCTGTGTGTTACACACACACACACACACACACACACACACACACACACACACACACTGTCTCTGTCTTTCTGTTTCGCTCGCTTCTTCCTTACATTGTAATGCATGGTATTTATAGGCTGCTGTTTGTGATCTCTAGCCGTCCACTTAACAATAAAGGCCGAGACCTGTCCGAGGCCGAGCTCTCCCAAGCCCTGAGCAGTGTAATAATGACTTCAGGCGCTCTGGACGAAACCACAGCTTATAAAAGACAGCACTCTTAAAAACCGGTGCTGTGTAGTAAAACATGTACTCGCAGCTGCTGGCTCACTCAGGAGTACGCTTGGATCAGTGATGGGACATTTAGTTTGCCTCTTCTTTTATTTTTTTTTTTTTCCCCCTCAGATGACACCGTGGTCTATTTCTGGAGGCTGGCTGTCGAACATGTGGGCTGCGCGATGAGTCAGAACGCATGGTAAACTCATCCACGTGCATGCGTTCCGCAGCCTGCCCGGTACCACATCATTCGCTTCACACTCATCCGGCCATTACACTCATGAATAATCTTTTATTTCATTTTAGCATGAATATGTAGATCCCTACATCTGGTTGACATATGGGATGTAGCTGTGTGTGTGTGCGCGTGTGTTTTCTGTTTCCATGTAAAAATGAGAAGTTGCATAAATTTTTTTTTTTTTTTTTTTTTTTTTTTTGAGACACATTTGGTGACGTTGTGTAATCCTGTAACACTCTGACCTTCTAACTCCATTTCTACAATGATTAAGCCATCGGTAATTATTCAACCGCAATTATTCTTGAATCTGATTGGTCAGAAGTTGGGCTTTATTTTTGTCCAACAGCGCAGGTTCAGGCTGTAACATGAACAGTGGGTTAATGTTTAATGCGCTCATTATAAATCGTTTATACGGTAACAGCTCATAAACAGGGACCTGGCATGTGAGAGAAACTCCAACGAATCGAAGACTAAAGAAGAAATCCTTTTAACCCTGGAAAACCCAGACCACCTGACCATAATAGGGACAATGTCTCCATTGGCTAAAATGGTGATACAGATGCAGTGAACCCAAAAACAGGTTTTGTTTTTTTTAATAACTAACCCTTCCTACTACATGTTATGAAATGGTCCTTATGAGACATCCTTGGATGTCCACTAATGTCCACCAACCAATGAGTGGGTTGAGTATAACAGTGAAATAAAAGTTCGGGTCAGATATGACCCCAGGGGTGTTACAGGGTTAAAAACAGGTTGTTGTGTAACAGATTTATTCTTTTTTTTTTTTTATTGGTATACTTTTTTATTTTATTGAATATTTCATGAAAGGAGTCGTGGTTGTGAGCAGTCTTCGTGTCAGATTATGCTTACTATCTTTTCCGTTTTCTCAGTAAAATTGACGGGTTGCAGTGTGTGTGTGTGTGTGTGTGTGTGTGTGTGTGTGTGTGTGTGTGTGTGTGTGTGTGTGTGTGTGTGAGAGAGAGAGAGGCTGGTGAAGAATGACTGTTTATCACAGCTGTAATGTAGGCAAGAACAGGAACTAACTTGTCTCTCAGACGTTCCACTCCATTAAACCTAACTATAAACCATTAAAATGCATGACATCTCATTCGTAATATAAAAGTGCTGAATAAATGGAGCAAAGTGTACACACTCTCGTGTACACACACACACTAACACTCACAGCTTCCTAAATATGAATACAGTAAATAAGAAAAATGCCAGCGAAGCAAGTGTTGCATTTATTAAAAAAAAAAAAAAATCAATATATTTAATAATGTATACATTTTTTATTTAATATCTGTAAATGTAAACAGGTCGTTGTTTAGAAATCTCAATTTTATTTATTTATTTTTGTTTTACATTAATAAAGATTCAGTTGAACAGTTGAAAACATCCCGGATTTATAATTATTATTTAGATAAACGTACATTTTTAAACAGCTCACCAACACACACATCTCAAAGTGTATTAAGACAAAGTTTATCTGGACATTAATATGTCTTCGTGTTTGCCAGTCCTAGTTTTTTACTATTATTTATTTTTATTATTTTTATTTTTTTTTTTCATTTCATAAACCCAAGAGTAATTCGGATAATTGGCTCCTTATTTGTTCCCTGGTCGGTTGTCTTATTGCATTAAGTCAATGACCTGCAGACGTGACTGCAGTTTGTTTTCATTTCCAAGCTACTGGCCCTGTTAGTAATGTGGTGATAATGTCCATGTGTTAAAAAAAAAAATAATAAAATAAAAAAAAATTTAAAAATCACCCAGCAGATAACAGTGTGCGCGGTACACACATGCCGCCATGTGCCCGGCCTGGGCTGGGTGTATTTAATGGCTGTTCCAGTGACCTTGTCCTGCAGCGCTGCTCCACGGGTGACATTAATTTGTCAGCCTGCTTCGCCATGCCAGAAGCACTTTTCAGCACCTTGGCGTGTTTGTGCATACATGCTGCTGCCCCAAAGACAAAGAATGCTTTCGGACCATTGTGTCCTACCATGGCTGTATCCTCACACACAGTGAATTCGATGTTAGAAGACCGAGGAGAGGAGAAACCTAATAAAACGTCTCCTGCCTTGTTTTGATTCTAAGGATTAACAGAGCCATGTTTGCCTTCTCCAGCTGCGTTTCATGGCTTTAACGAGCTTAGCATTCACTCGAAAGGTCTCTGACATTTTTGATTACAGGGCCCAAATGTTTGCATCAGCTATCTGGTACTTTTTTAATAAGGGTTACTCGGTTAGCATGGGTCCCCCCCCCCAAAAATGGTGGTCTTCAGAAATATGTGTTGTGACTTGGGAATTTGCGTTCTGTGTAAATCTGAAAGCTTTCCCAAAATGAGCGCATCTCGAGCCCAAGATTGTGTCCTGAAAAGTGGGGTGGGGGGGTTGCATTTAAAGCTTCCACTTCACCTGTTGTGCAGGACCATTGAGAATATTTCAACAACTTGATCAGATCGTAGCATTCACGCATGGCTATATTCTAGTTTTCGACATGTTTAAGCAGACTTACTTGCTTACTTGGACATTTTACCAATTTTTTTCCCACCATGCTTGTTAATCTGTCTCCTTACCCAACATGATGTGTGCCGAAAGCTCTTGCAAGATTAAAAAGTAACTAAAACAAATGCAACATTTTATATATATATATATAAATATAAATATAAATATAGGGTTTCATAATCTTCGTTTCTTCCTTTTGTCAGTATTCAGTTGTACAGGAAGTTCGAACTGACTAAGCAATTATGACTTTGCATCTATGATGTAGGCTTGTGTGATCGTTTGCAACGTGTCCTTGTCCTACCGTGACCTCCAACTCTACAACATTATTACCCTGGCTCTGAGGGCGAAAAAGGAAGGGGGCATGGCCAAACGTGCACCGTGTGTCGGGTACACGTTATGTCACCGCGCTGGAAAAAATACCAGAAGCTGGAAACGAGTCAGCTGTTTCTAGCATTAGCATTTATTAATAGTAAAAAAAAAAAAAAAAAAAAAAGTATTTAAATGAATTGCCCCTGAACAATGTGAGGAAAACTTGCAAAACAGAAGTCTGGACTATAAATACATCTAAAAAGTTATTAGCGGTAACTACACTCATTTTTAAAGTTTTAGTAAAAGGATCTAAACGACATGTGCGTGTGCTCTGTGGTGAACATCAGCGTCCTGATGGATAACACGTCGTTTCACGTTCTTAATCGAAACACAACACTCGTGTTTTACGAGTGAAGACATTCACGACAAGCACAGACAAGGGACGTTAAGTCAGACTGCACGCTGTTAAGGTTCCTACAGGAATACCAGATAAGTCAAACCAAGATACTGCATGATTTATTTTTGCTGATCTTCAAGCTGCTAGTTGGAATCTCCTGATATAATGGCCTCCTAATGGAGTCTATCAGGTGTTAGGTGTAAGGGTGCAGCCCTGTCATGGACTGGGTGTGTCCTGTACATTACATTACCGTCATTTAGCAGATGCCCTTATCCAGAGCGACTTACATTTTTATCTCATTTATACAAATGAGCATTTTTGAGGTTAAGGGCCTTGTTCGAGGGCCGAACAATGGCAGCTTCAAAGATTCTAGAGCACTCCGTGCAAGATAGACTACTGGCTGGAAAATACGTTGATAATTAGGAAGTGTGGAAGTTTGACACTATGGGCGCCATTTTAGTAAGCTGGCCTCTCGTCCCAGAGGCCGGATACCGTGGGAAACTTGCAGCATTTCTCTGAAATCGTCTTGTTGTTTCTTGTTTTGATGTATTAGCCTTGTTTGCATTATGAGAAATTATGACATCCTGTGTT
>JAQLOM010000009.1:15533951-15551837 GCA_030068315.1 Chrysichthys thysi | reverse complement strand
CTCTGCATTTGACCCATTCACCGAGTGAAGCAGGGGGCAGCCGAACAGCGCAGCGCCCGGGGAGCAGTGCTTGGGGAAGGTACCTTGCTCAGGGTACCTCAGTGTACCTTGTCAGTCCTGAGCCTTGAACCCACAACCTTCCGACTGAGGGCCAGTGCCCTGACCACTAGGCTACCACTGCCATTAATCGTTTTTATATAAATATTTGTGGGTTGTGAAATGAATTATCTGAGTTTCCTTTATTTCTTACGGGGAAATTCGCTTTGATATAAGAGTGCTTTGGATTACAAGCACGTTTCTGGAACAAATTATGCTCGCAACCCAAGGTTCACTGTATTTATACTGTTTTTGGTACCTAATGAAAGCTGGTGCTGTAAGGAAGTGTATTAGGGTAGACTGGGGTGGAGTTAGTGGTGCTGTTCTTTGCTGATTTGGTTCTGCATAACAACTCACAGTTCATGTTTGTACCATGAAAGACAACATTATGCTATAATATTTCTTAACCTGCAAGAATCTGTACCGGCATTTTCAACTACGAATACATGAAAGAACAAAAATATACGTTCATTCGTTCATCTTCAGTAAACACTTTGTGTGTTGTGCCCTGAAATAGATTACTATCTCTTCAGGACACACACACACACACACACACACACTCTCTCTCTCTCTCCTTCACACTTAGGGGCAGTTCAGATTTAGCCAATCCTACATACCTGCATGTTTTAGGAAGGCAGGAGGAAACTGGAGAACCCTGAGGTGATTTACATTACATTACAGGCATTTAGCAGACACCCTTATCCAGAGTGATGTACAACAATTGCAGTAGTCGGGTATGAGAATAGTAGAATTTCTAGGCAAAGTTCATGTGCCAAGTGAATAAGTGCCAGAATAACACCTAGTGTAGTACACTATAGAAAGACCAATCGGCTAACAGCAGTGAAAACAGAGCTATAAATAAATGAGCACAGATGTAAATACATAATACCACAAATCTATCTAAAAGGAGAACAAGTACTAGTAGCTAACCTGAATACATCATGACCAGGCTAGACAGAACGAAGCCTGGGTTACAGTGGGATTACACAGTGGACAGGGAAGCAGGGGAGAGGTGCTGCCTGAAGAGGGGGATCTCCAGTTTGGGTTTGAAGGTAGTCAGGGAGTCGGCAGTTCTGACCTCAGTGGGAAGATCGTTCCACCAACGAGGAGCCAGAACAGATAGCAGCCTTGAACGGGCTGGACAGGAGAGGAGAGGAGGAGGGGCCAGACGGCCAGAAGCAGCAGAATGAAGGGAACGGGCTGGGAAATAGGGACGGACAAGTCTCTGGAGATATTCTGGACCTAACCCCTTAACTGCTGGCATGCTAGCACCAATGTCTTAAATTTTGATGTGAGCTGCAATAGGCAGCCAGTGAAGAAAGAAGAGGGGTAACATGGGAGGAGTGGGGAAGTTTGTGGACCAGTCGGGCTGCAGCGTTCAGGATGAGCTGCAAGGGGTATGATTGGAGATGCTGGAAGGCCAGCAAGGAGAGCAAAGGAGAACAAAAGGAGAACAAAAGCTCTTGCATCGACTTGAACTCAGGATTGCACCAGGGGATTCTGCACCCTTGTCACTGTGCCACCAACAGAAAGAAATATGTGGGGTAAAATGTACACTAGGTTTTTAGTGTTCTAATCGCATCCTTACAATATTATTATTTTTAAATGTGTTGTCAACCATAAGTTGAAAAATAAGTCTGTTTCAACCAGCATAAGCAGTAAAACAAACAGCCATTACAGTTGCTTTCACTTTAACAGTCATGTCTCAAGATGTTGGAAAACGATCCGGAATGGCTATTGTTTCTAGGCCAGTTCTTGTTTTTAAAATGTGCTTGGCATTAGCTCGGTAGGTCCAATAAGTAGCTAGTGTTTTATTTTTTTTCCTCTGGAAGTGTACCAAAAGGCTAAAGTAGCACTGCGGTATGTTTTGATTTATGAACAAACTCCTCAGCTACATTTATACATTTTCTGTTTTCCTAATTAACAGCTAAAATCCTAACAAATAAGTACCTTTAATTTTGAACTTATGAACTTGCATGCATACCTCAACGTTCACGAAGGCTTGGATTCGGAAAAAGTCCTGGAGGTTTCGAGAGTGACCGTCACAGTCGCCTGACTCAAATCCCACAGAAAATCCCTGGGGGGAGTTGAAGGCGGCTGCCGCATGCAAGCCCAAGAATATTCGTGAACTGGAGTCCATTGCTCACGAGGAAAGGGCTAAGATTCCTCAGGAACGCTGCCAGAAGCTGGTGTTTGTCTTTGCATCATGTGTGCAGAAGGTCATAACAGCAAAAGGATGCTCTGATAAGTACTAAAGATGCTTGTCCTGGAAGGGTTGAGGAATTTTGAAGACTGCAATAGTCAATAAAAGTGGCATTTTGTGTTGAATATGGAGAAACCACTTGGAAAATTGGCTGTGCTGAGCTATAAAAATCGTTCGTGTTTGATTAGTTTATTGCGAACAGATGAAGGCGTGTACGTTTTGCCAATAAATGGGGGTTGAACAATTTTAAGATGCATTGGAGTGTGTGTGTTTGTCTCCTGAAATCTGTACATATAACGATCGATGAGCTAAAAAACTACCCAAGCCATTTTCCTGTACTCTAAATAGATTTCTCTTTGTTTTTTCCTCTGCAGCGTGAGGAACAGGAGGCGGGGCAACGTCACAAAACAGGAACTGACCTCAATGGTGAAGATGAAGTCCTTGCTGATCTAAAGTGAGTTGCATAAGAGTTTCTTCTCATGTCAGAAAGGTGTGTCTGTGTGTGCGCATGTATTTTAGCCTTTTTGTGCGGTCCAAAAGTCATCAGGATAATAGGATAGTGGTCCTCAAAAAAAAAAGGGGGGGGAAAAAAGTGGTCACGAAGAGCTGACGTTTCCTTCTGGTTACTAAAGTTAAGGTCAGGGTAATCATTATGTCAGTGGAAGACAGAAAAGTGTGTGTGCACTTCTGCATGCATGCGTCATCAAGGCAGGAATGGTAGTTGCATACCTTTTTGCCATAAAGGAAAAGCCTTTTGACTAAATACCTTTTACATGCCAACTGCAACTTCAAATTTGCTTGTATGCAGTCCAGAAAGTCTGCATAACTAAAATAATTTATGTATTAACGTTTCCATCTGTAATTGCTGTCGTTCATTGAACTAATTACGAATCCCACCTAATGCCGTTTGTCCAATCTGTTTCTGCTTTTTTTTTTCTTTCTTTCTTTCTTTCTTTCTCTCTCTTCTCTGCAGATTTTCAGGTTGGCCTAGCCTTTTTCAGCCCTCATAGGGCTTCATCATAAGGAGTCATGGCCACTGCAGCGCTAATACCCACACTACAATACCCGCGGTTTCACTTTTCTCCTGTCGCTGCTTGGGGAATTGGCTCCTTTCAAAGGAGTTCTGAGTCCCATAAACTGTGAACCCTTCCAACTTTACCCTTCCAATGTAGCACAACTTGACAGAAAACAGTTTCTGGCTTTCATTGTTTGACATGCAAAGCAAATATTGCCAGCTTTGGACCATGAACACCAGCACATTTTAAACTCGATGTGGCTGCACTTATCCGTCGCTTCAGCTTTTCCATGCAGACTCGTGCCATTTGGCTGCAGTGACACCTGGAACGCTGTGAAGAAAAAATAAAAAATTTAAAAAAGAAGAAGAAGCATGGCTGCTAACCAGTCATGGGCCGTGTTTTGGGCATTAAGAATAAAGTTGGCATTCTCTACATTTCAATGCAAGGGACAGAGCTCCCGAACCTGAACCTAGCTGCTACGTGCGGACGAGACGTTTTTGCAGCCAGCTGCCTGAGGGGAAAGCTGAGCATTTCGAGGAGTTTGCATTCTGTTCACATTGAGATGAAGATTTCTGCGTGGCTTCATTTCTTCAGCCTTTAAAAGCTTCGTCATTTTAAAAACCGGTTGAGGCATCTGCAAATAATCTGGGGCTTGATTTGAACCCAGCCTTTGAAATATAATGAATTCAGCAGTAAAAATGTATCTCTTTTTAGTCTCCTATGCAGGGCCAATAATAACCATCCTCTAGATCACTTGGACAGCAAGTTGGCATCTTACAGACCACACAAATACTGGCGTCCAGAGTCGATGTGGTTAATTGCTTCTACTTACCTCAACAATTATGAATGCTTTGGGAAAACTGAAAGAGTTTTCGCTGAGCGTTGAAACAGAAAGCGAACATATCTACTTGGCCTTGTATTAACACACACACACACACACACTCAGGACCTAACCACAGCCAAAGCAGAACCAGCATCAGGTTCCTAGCGAGTCAGTGGACTGCACTGTACTGTACATTTCAGTGTGTTCACACTATTATTAATTTCACTATTAACCATGGCGATCTATTTAGCTGGATGTCTTCTGCTGGTTTGTGTGGACGTTGAGTAGCATTTAATGTGCATGAACTAAGGCAGCACAATGGACTGCAGCGTAGCTTTGCTACTCGGTGTTCATACTCATGAATGACCGTGCCCTTTGAAGCTCCATGACATGGAACCATGATTCCAGCCTCAGAAATTGGTCAATTATATTTACACTCTATTTAATGCAAATTAGTTCTGGTGTGGTCATCTGACAGCTCCAAATGATTGGTGCCAGAATGCTGGGTGCAGCACTCCTCTGGCTGCGGACGGATGTGTTCTCTAGTCACAAATTCAGTTTCTGTTCGCTTTTTGGGAAATTTTGGAAGAGAAAAAAAAAACATCACTAGATGGCCAAAATTGGTAGCCTGGGTGCCTGGGATGAGCAGAATTTGTGTCAGTTATTACATGTACAGTGGAACCTCGGCTTGCGAGCATAGTTCGTTCCGGAGACGTTCTTGTAATCCAAAGCACTCGTATAGCAAAGCGGATTTCCCCATATGAAATAATGGAGACTCGGATAATTCGTTCCACAGCCCACAAATATTTATATAAAAATGATTAATACAAAATGGAGCACTCCCAATAGCAGCACATGTCAGAGAACTTGCGTGCTAAAGACTATTTCCTGGTTTTCCTCCGCAACGCCACAGCACGTCACATGGTTGACAGGTGTACCGGATTGGGACTCATCGCGGGAACTATAAAAAGACTCGCGCAAGCACGCCAAGGTTGCGGAGCATTAGTGGCCATTTTCTGCACTCTTGCCAAGCCTTGCTGTTCCCATGTTTGCTTTCTCCGGTTTGAAGTTTCTATTTCTTATTATTCAACCCCACCACACCTGACAAAAACAAAATAACCTGCACTTTACCTTTAAAAAGACTCGCGGCTGGTGTGAGGGAGATGGGAGAGGACTTTCACTACAACTCACAGAATCACTGCAGTCTGTCGGTACTGGGATCTTTTTCTTTTCGTGCGAGTTTCACAAGGAAACTATCCAATGATCGCTGCTTTTGCCTCCTTTTGAGGATTTGGCAGAAAAGTGACATTGCATTGGCATTAAACAGATTCTCATTTGGACCGAGGGTTCCCGCAGTCTTTTTCTATGCTAGCACGGGTGTTGACTATACGAGTGAGCCACAATCCCGCAGTGAGTGAGAGAGACAAGTTGTGATCACATGAGGCTCGGCAGATGAAACGTATGCATACTACTTGTATTGCAAAACATCGCTCGTTAACCCAGTCAAAATTTATTAAAATTTCTTGCTCGTCTTGCGAAACTCTCACAGACCAAGTTACTCACAATTCAAGGTTCCACTGTATATATATTTTTTAATCATAGTGGGTGTGTAGGTTCAAAGAAAGCTAGCATAACACCCCTAACATTTTGCAGTTAACCACATCAAGAGCTGTTCAATCTATTTATGGAATATCAGAAACGCGGTTAAAAAAAATATATCCGTCACACACTTGTCATAAGACTCAGTCGGGGTGCTTTCCCACCCGCACCCAAGCCGACTATTTTGTCCTGAATCCTTGTTTGCCTCAACCCGAGCACACTGGCTTTATTTGCACGCAATGATGAAACTTTCACAGCCGTTCCTGATCGGTTCTTTTCCTACCAAGCCTTTAAAAAAAAAAAAAAAAAGGAAAAAAAAATACTGATATCTATTTTCAAGCTAATGCATATTCTTGATATTGATTCTGTATTAAAGCTTCTTTACAGTTTTATCAAATATAGATTTATGTTAGGCTATATTATTGTACAAAATCTCTATCAAATATATGGATTTGTTTTTTTTTGTTTGTTTTTGTTTTTTTGTTGTTTTTTTACCGTTCCCAGTGTCATAAAGCTTAAACAGTGCATGTGTGCTTTCTGTGTTGCTTCTTTTACGTATATCCTGAATAAGCACAAATATGGTTTTCTCTGTACAGATTCAATATCATGATGTATCAAATGACATATTTTCTATGTAAAGTGCGTGTTTTCGTTTCCTGTCAGGACTTTAGGCATCGTCTTTAACGTCGCCCTCTGTAAGGCTTTAGAAGTGACATGCGTGCGGTCTCCTGGGTGGTTGTGAAATGCACTCTAGTGAATTGTGTTGACGTTCTGACAAACGTTTAAACGCCGTGTCTAGGGTGGCGGCAGCTCAGTGGTTGGTTACTAATGGGGAAAGTAGCGAGTTTCAGTTCCTGAGGTGTTTAGGAATCTTTAGGAACGATTTCTCTGAGACACTGTTCCACTCTTCATCCCCTGACCTGAGAATCGATCAGAGTCCTTCATTAGAAACACATCAACTCTGAGGAGAGAGTAGGATACAGTCCCACGTTTCTGCCTCAGCTGGAAGTCGCTTTGGATAGAAGCCCCAGGCAAATGAGTACATGTAAATACGGTACACAGGTGCGTCCTATGTTTCAGCTTCTGTTAGCCATTCTGTGCCTTAACAAACAAAGATGGCCATGCAAAATTTGACATCCTATACGAAAATGTTTTTGAAGAAAACACTAAAGGACGTGCGGTTTTAGGAAGAAAATAAACTTAAGTATCTGTTCATCTTATACCATAGTGATTTATCTTTTAGTAATTAAAGAATCATGAGACATACACACTGTCTTTAGTTACATTTAACGTTGTGCATCCACAAAAGCGCTTATATTATAACAGCTATAAACAGCATTTCTTCACCAACCCCTCTCGAAGTTTATAAGACACCACAATGAGTAAATAAATAGACTTTCTGTTGTGAAAAACTGACCACCTTGAATCTCTAACACTGGAGACACTATGATAGTTAAATTTGTTTTTTAGGTTTAGGTTCTGTGGAACATCCACCATATAAGTCCTCACAGAAACAACATGCGTGTACTGTATTAGAGCCCTACTGAGCGCTCATTAAACAAAATGAACAAATACAGCACACTGATACGCCTTTCTCCTCATGTGTCTCTGTTTAGAAGCCAGGCTCAGGGTGCCTGATGTATACATCGCAGGTCTGGGATTCGAACTTGCATCATTCCCAACCTTAACCACTGAGCCACCAAGGCAGATGAACTGAATGAGAAGTCAGTTTCAGGGGTGGGATGTCAGATATGCAAAAACATCACCAATGTGGTACAACGTATAGCAAGGTTCTGACTGGAGCTAATTCAGGGTGGAATCGCTCCTCGTTGTCTGCAGGCGGATGTCCTACGCTCAACCACAGGCGGTGCAAGTGATGTTGCTTTAAATACAATCAGCAAGGCTGGCTCATGTAGCAAAACATCTAATCAAGACACAAGACACGAAAGAGTGAAGCATGGTGAGGAAACAAGGACGTGCCCTCGCTTTGGATAAAAGACGTGCTAAACTCGTGCGTGTAAAATCCAGCGGACGTCCCGTTTAACCTTTATCACTGGGCTTTATGCTTAAACTTTGTTGTGCCTTATTTAGTCCTCAGTACTGTACGTATTACATATTTCTGCTTGTACTTAAAGGAATGTCAAGGGAATTACTGCATGTGTCTGAGGTGTAGGGAAGCGATTTATTTTCGGGAGGTGAGGAAATATTGAATGAATAAAATCACTGCGTTGTCTGTGCAAATTATATATTGGATGCACATTTAGAAGGTTGTAGAAGCAAACTGCAAAATGATTAGGAGTGAAAATACTTTTAACATAGTTCTATTTACCTCGTATTTCCTATTGTTGAGTTTAAATGACCAAATATAGGATCGTTAAAACGGGTGGCACGATGATGTGATGGTTAGCACTGTCGCCTCACAGCAAGAAGGGTTTGAAGGAGTTTGCATGTTGTGTCCGTGTGGGTTTCCTCCAGGTACTCCGGTTTCCTCCCACAGTCCAAAGACATACATAGAGGGGTTTAGGCTAATTGGCTACTCTAAATTGGCCGTGAATGTGAGTGTGAATGGTTGTCTGTCTCTGTGTGTTGCCTTGCGGTGGATTGGTGACCTGCCCAGGGTGTACTCCGCCTCTCGCCCGAAGTCAGCTGAGATTGGCTCCAGCTTCCCCCCGTGACCCTGAACAGGATTAAGCGGCAGAAGACGAATAAAGATGCGTGACTGAGAAACATTAAAACCCATTTCTCAATGTTTTTAAAAATTTCAAACTTTACATTATCTTTTTTTTCCCCCAACGAGTAAATTATTTTGCTTCTTTCTGGAAATAACGGTTTAAAATTAAGCAAAATTATCTGCCAACAGAACAACGCAAACGAATAGAAATATCTTGTATTAGGTTTGCTGTAGTCTTGTAATAGGAAATACTAGATAAATCTGACTATTTAAGATAGTTTCACTTGCTTGAAGGACATTTTTGCAGCACAGTGGTGGTATTCAGAATCTTCCCCATTAACATTGCTAACAGGTATAGAAAATAAAACACCTTAAAGAATGCTCTGCAGAAGATGATTAAAATCACATGCTCCATGAACAGGATAACCGGCTAACGTCTTACCTAAAACCTTTCTGTGGTTCATCTGCTGTCATGCTGATGTCCCTGACTAACGCGTGTTATGTTTACTATGACTAAACAAAAAACATTTCAACCAGGTCTCCGGGCTCTGACTCGTTGGTGTGCGCCGATTCTACAACAAGGAGCAATTTGACATTGTGTAATGCTTCTGGATGTACACTAAAATTACCACACACAGCTGTTTCTCTGGAACGTGACTTATCTCTCGTTCTCCAAAAAAGGATCAGGACGCTGAAACTGCATGCATGTTTTGACTTGATTTGAAGCATGACTTTAGATCTTCTGTTGGCGTCTGGTGCTGTTTTGTTGTGTTGCGTAGGTGCTGCTCTGCCAATCTAAAACTTAAAGAACATAAATGGAAAAAAAAAATAAAAATACAACTGATATGAACCAGCATCCATTACAGTAATGACAGACTTGTGTCAAATTGTTTCAACAGGCATTCTTACAGAAAGTGCCCTTAGTGTTGTCACCTTTAACATTCTGTCTTCAGGGGTTTTGTTTTGTGTAATGGCCTGATTCACGTGCGATGGCATGATAAACTCTTAAATGGGGTGGAGAAAGGAAAGAGAATTGTATGTATAGTATATTCTGCTTTTGTGTACAATATAAGCTGGTTTATTACACTTCTGTTCATATTCTTGTGAAATAAAAAGTTATTTTATCACAATTTAGTCCTCCTGGAGTTGTAACTTGTTTGTTTTAACAGTGCAGAGCTGTAAAAAAAAAAAAAACATGGTTTACACCAGCGAGCGGGATTAGGATTGGTCAGTAGGTGGGGATTAATTTGCTGTGCCAGCAGATCTGACAATAATTACAGCTACATGGAAAATCACAGGTTTTCACAAATGTGCTGTTTCGTATAAATTATTTTACACAAACGATTCATTGACAGACTTGCATGGCTGATCCTTTCTCAAAAACTAAATGTAAAAAACTTGTAGTTTATGTGGTGCTGCTGCTTGTGAGATGGTTCAAAGTGGGAAAGTCTTCTGTTTCTGTTCACTGTTTGTCAGTAATGTCACTGTTAAAACATAAGCGATTACAGAAACTAGACCTAACATGACATTAACTGTAACTGTAATTAGATCAATATACAGTACAGTGAATCGCACTTTAATAAATACAGAACTGTTCCAGTTGGCAAATCGCCATGCCTTCAGAAAGGAACCATCATCGTGGTTGGTTTGTTGATCTTTTTCCAATATCAGCAGGCCCAGTCATGCTTTATTCCTCACTTACTGATCCTTGACAGTCACTCTAACACACACATGTAAGAAAGCTGCATTAAAACACTTACGCAAATGATGTTATCCTTTTTTAAGTTGAGCCATCTCATACCTGAATTAGTTACCTCTCGTTACGCCAAGTCCGGCAACTGAGATCACGTCCAAAATGTGGCGTAAACGAACAATAAAAAAAAAAAAAAAAAAACAACCCTACATCTGCCTTACTCTTCCTCAGACAGACTTTTGGGCCTGCTTGGAGAGAAGCCGAGAGGACATGCTTCAGCTGACGAGGAAATAGCTTCGACATTACGCTCACGCTGCACTGGAGCCAGGAAAAGTTTACCCACTAGCTAACAATCAATTTAATTTACAAACAACAGTCAGGATTAAACAGTGCTGCTATTTGACCAAACCAGGTAAATAAGAGCTATTTAAACACACTGATTGGAAGTGTTTAACCTTGTGAAATATTGGTGGTGTCACTCCTCCTGCATAAACATATAGTTTTTATTGTGCTGGGATGGCGGCCATAGTACACAAGCTCCCATTTCCCCGTAGTGACTCAGGGTTAAAAAAGGGTCAGGATGAATGTCTGCTTGTTACAAGTGTACTGGCTGTAGTGCCTTGTAGATAATGAGGCTAATGATTTGGAGGAGTCCGTTTTAAACACCGACTGGAATGTTCCTCAAATTTAATCCTGAAATAAACCTGGCACATAGTGTTCACAAATAATAATACAAAAATTAATAAATAAAGGGGGGGGGGTGCACATGATTTTTCTGGTCAGCTGACATGACAGCCCTGATAGGCTGTGGTCATTCAAGTGCTGCGACCGGCTCGAGTTAAGGATTATTCCTGGCAAGCAGCAATTAACAAATAAGGACGATTAGTTAAATTATTAAATTAACAAGAGAAACAAACATCTGTAACACAAGTCATAAATAAAAAGTGCAAAATGAAACCATCTGTACAATTACACAGTGGCAACGTAACAGTAGGCATGACATAACTATCTATAGTGCACTGATGCCCCCTGCTGGACAAAATATAAACTTACTGATCCCTTAGGTTCACATTTCAGTCCATATCCAAGGGAAATATAATCGCTTTTAAGTCTTGATTCCTGGGTTCTGCGATGAGCAGAGCGACGATACAGAAAAGTCCAGCCGTCTTTATCCAACAGAATCGACGCTGCTGAGAACAGAGATTGTTTTCACATGGTTTACAGTGAAGGAATTCAGTAGATACAAACGTAAGGAGAACAAGAAAACAAGTGTAAAATAAACCCTAGGATGAATCAGAGGTTTGGAGTAGAGGTTAAACAATGTCTCTTTAAGGATGGGGTTGTTCATTTTCATTTCTACTCCTCTAAAGTAACAGTGTAGACTTGCAGGCTAGATGTTATTTACGGTGAAAGCGAACATCCTAGAGACAGAAAAAAAAAAAACCTTTCTCATCTGAGTTCATTCGTTTTTCTTTTCTTTAACGCTGCCTGCTGATCACTCACTTCTTTACCGATTCATCATCTCACATGGCATCCTAAATATGAATTTAAAAAACAAAAATCTATTAAAGATCATTACTGAAGAGGCTTTGTGATATGAGACCACGGACTCATGGAGATGAACGATACGAGGTGCTCTGAAAATAATTTCTGTCCAATTATTTCAGTTGTTTTGGCTTCAGGCCACAGCACACTGGATTTAAAACTAAACACTGATTATCACGCTAAGCAGCTTTGTTTCGAGCACTTGTGGAAAAAAAGAAAGATTTGCTGTCCAATTGTCATGTACCTATTTTACCTTTCAGATCATAATGTACTACAACTCATTATGATTTATGAGGGTTTTTTTTTTATATAAACATTTATGTAAACATGGCTATGTTTACACTCCACCCACAATCTACAGCACATCTGAACACCTTTCTGTCCACAGGCTTCACAGTCTTCAGAGAACAAGCTTTGAAACAAAAGAGCACATAAAGATAAAAAACAAAACAAAACAAAACATAAAACAACCCTCACAGCAGATAGAGGCATCTATTCGAAAAACCCTCGTGTGTTTGTTGGCCTACTGGTTGCTCATTTTCGGTGTCATTTTCGGATGGCCTTCATGTGTAAAAATGGGAGGGTTTCGGCAATCTAGCAAAACCTAGAGATGTGCTGTGAAGGTCTACGAGATCACTGCAAAGTCCTGTCAGCGAAGGCAGCATCCTCTCACACACGTCCCACAAGTAGACTAGTCATATTTTGAAGCGAATGAACACAATAACGATATAGAAATGTGTGGATTCTCATGATATTATGATCAATAATAGGTATACGTAAAGTACGCAGTTACCTTCAGACTACACTGATGCTTTTGAATTAGACTGGTGGGTGGTTCATAAGCATCCCAGATTCACTTTCACCTAAAGCCGGGGATCAGACTACACAATATTTTGGTCTTTCACGATGGTCGCTATGTCGGATTAGGCAATCTTCATGCCATAAATTCTTGCCGTGTCTTGATCAAGTGCCTGAACACTACAAGTTTGAGCCTGATCAATCAGAGTTCGAGTCCTTATACGTAGTCGGAGAGGAGAGTTAAGAAATTGTCAATCACGGGTACCGAAGGAACGTCGACAAACAGGCTTGCAGGAGTCGTCAAATAAGTTGAGGAAATGAAACAAAAAAAATTGATATGCAGGACTTCTCATCAGGGTGTCGTGGGGCGTCCTAAACGCTACATCGCTCTTCTTTTATCATGTCACCCTGGAAGACCTCTCCTTCATTCCCGACATTCAAATTCAGACCCGATGCGGGAAAATTGTCGGCCGTTAGAGAATCGTGTCGAATTCGAGCTGAATTTGTGTAGTCTGATCCAGCACAATTGAATATGTGCAGTCCGATTGCAACACAAAACAACAGTGTTTATATATAAACATGTGTAAACTCATGTTGACTAAGTTTAACGACCTGAGCTCACTTGCATGTCAGAAGGTTATCAGATCACCGAAGGCAGCATCAGCCATAACCTGATGGCTCATACAATGTCTTTGGACTTCCCTGGACATGGGACAGCATTTAATGGAAGCCTGTGGCCCAAAATTTTGACTGTATTCCAAATCTAGCCAAACAACCAGGACATGTTTGTTGCTTGAGCACTACTTGAGGTTATAGGTTAATGCTGCTAAGAAATGATGGAAGCTTAGGGCCACCAGATGTAGCACAATGCAACCTGGAGGAGTGTGGAGATTCAGAAGAGTTCAGTTTTGGGTTTTTGTAGCGAATTCTTTTCAGCTACTTGGTCACACTTGAAAATGACTTCTAAACAAACAAGACAAAAAAAAATATATAGATGATGACAATGATGGTGGTGGTGATGATAATATCACAGACAAGTGGGCTTGCTATGGCAAAGATTCCTTCAAATAGAGCGCTTTTGTCTCATTTTTTGAGTATAAATAGTTTAAATATAGAGTTCCAATTAGAGCAGTCAGTAAACCCTGATAGCAAAGTGACACCTGATGAGCTGCTTAAATCACATAAAGGGACAAGAAGGGCTTGCAGTTGTACGTGAGGTGCTGCTGAACTCCAGAAGCTCGAGTCGCGCAACTGCAGTGCAAAAAATTTCATTTGAGAGGATCGAAGAACAGCGATTCTTCTTAATCACACGTCACACGTTAAGCAGTCAGATCAGACGTCGATGGCCACGCCGTGCTTAGTAGAGATCATGTCTCTGGTGCCGGTCAGGTACATGAGCACAGAACAGAGGTGGGGGAGGGTGGCCGTGATGGTGACGTACAGCCAGTAGGAGATTGGGGGCGTGTTGGCGAAGGGCCAGAGCCACAAGCCGTGGCGCACTCCGTCCCGTATGTGGTGTGACGCCAGTGAAATGAAGAGCAACCAGGGCAGCGAACACCACGAGTCCTTCAGCCTGCACGCCCACATGAGCAGGCGCAGTGAGAAGCAGAGCACCGGGACCAGCGTGGAGCAGTGCAGCGGAGGACGCCGGGGCAGGTTCAGAGCCACCTAACACACACAGCACAAAGTACACAGTCACACACAGCGCAAAAACCACAGAGACAAACAGGCAGAGTCTGCGAGAGCCGAGTGACTCTATAAATCCTGAAACCCTGGGGCAGCTTGACTGGGTTATGATTTCAGCCATTTCATTACAGACAGCACTGCCTCTTTCCTCTGCAAATATCTCTCACACAGCCTTTGGGGTGGGTTCAGTTCGCTGGAAATCAAACATTACTCAGAAAGCGTTAGAAATAAGGCAGGATTTATAGGAATAAGAATAAGAACACCTATGAGTCATGCGACCATAAACTCAAATAACCACTCGTTACAACCATGCTGAGCAGAAACGTAGCTCAGAACGCAAAATATGTCAAATCTTAAGATGAACGAGTTGCAAGAGAGGAACATCACATCATGTTCCAATGCCGTCAGTCAAGAACACAAACCTGAGACTACACAGGGCACTGCTCATCTAAAGTGGACAACTGAAGACGTCTCAAACTGGACATCTGTCTGGTTTCACTGAGCCTGTGCCCACTGTAGCTTCAGATTTGTGTTCTTGGCTGACAGGAAAGGAACCTGATGTCTACAAAACATTCTTGTTAACTGCCTTGAAAGTCATTATCTGGATTCGCAGCTACATGGCAGGACATTCATTATACTGTATTACCCTACATTTTCCATTTATCACGAAAATTTAAGTACCAGTTATGGTGTAGCGCATGGATACCCGACCCGGGCCTGACGGAACCCGACGGGACCGGACGGGTCAGGCCGGGTTCGGACAAATATTTTGAAATGTTACTCGGGTTCGGTCACAATTTTCAATTGAATTTTTCTTGTACCGTGTGTGTTTGTGACCTGTGACTGCAATCATTGAGAATGTCTTTTCTTTTAACAGTAGTTTAATAAAGCCAGGATACACAAGCTACACAAGGATACAGTTTTTTTTTGGTTTTTTTTTTTTTTACCTAAGAGAGTATCCTTATAATGACTTAGCAGTGCCTGTTTTGGCCAAACATTAAAATTACAATTAGGTTCATGTCGGGTTCGGACAGAAACATATTAATGCATGTCGGGTTCGGACAGAAATAAGAGGCCCGAACAGCACTCTATTATGGTGTCACCTCCCTTTGGTTTGAACGGGGGAGTGGCTACTCGAGGAGACGGAGTGATAATCTAAAAATAAATAAGCACTCTGTCCACAAAGCAGACTCGTGTTGTGTCCCCCACAATACCTTTAGCCAAATGTACTGACATTCACAGAATACACAACTTGATCATAATAACTGTTACACACCATGTGATGTGTTTGTAAAAGCAATCTAAAGCTTGTCTATTACATTATGCCTGGTATAGCACTCCTTTGACATCTCACTGGTTTTTAGATTAATCAATCAGATTTACGCCTTAAAACAAAGCAATAAATGCAAGTGATGATAACAAGCAATACATTACAAAAAGGCGTTACCGCTTGGCCATTATGAAATACACAACTCTAAGCAGTTTACAAAAGCATGTAAGTAACAGATATAAGCTATTAATCATCCTGAGGAGTTAACACACTTACTTTAAGTGACAGTGATCCGGCCATGTAGAAGTGGTCCAGGTCGATGGCGGAGGCGAGAAAGCCAGCCAGCAGCACTTCGTAAAAGTCACTCTTCTTCCTCAGGCCAATGACGATGGCCCAGGACCAGAGTGCGATCACGGCATGAACTGAGTTGTCCAGCACGGCCCTGAGCCACGTGTGCTGCTGGATAAACTGTGAGCTCAGAACGCTGTCGGCTAAGAGGCAGAAGACTCCGAGTCCAGCGCTGGCCAGCAGAGATGCTGTGCTGAACGTCTGCAGCAGTGCCTGCGCCTTCTCCGTCTCCACGGCCGAGTTCAACGGCACGGCCATGGAGTCTGATCTGGAGCGCAGACCCCGCATCGTCCGCCTCGGCCACACCGGGGCTCAGACACCGCTCACACTGCTGATGAGAAACACAGACACACAAAACGTTTAAGGCAGTTTATCCTAGGTGGATTCCCGGCATTCCTGGCACAGATCCAGATCTAGCTACTCTTGTCTTACGTTATAAATTAAAGCAGCTGTGTCAATCAAAATGGCAGCGATCCATCGGCATGGATCTGACTGACAGGCAAACTAAAGGGGGTTACGACCCAACGGAGCCGAGTCAGAGCAGTTTACTGCGAGAGACACTGTGCTCTATAAATACATTCAAGCTCTGACAGACTGAAAGAACTCAACAGCCCACGACTGATGGAGTCACGCTCGACAGCTGTGCGCTTAAGAGCCTGTGAATCACGCCAGAGAAGGAGATTATTTCCTACAGCTATTTCCTCCAGAGCTCTTTCCCTAAGGAAATACTCAGTCCTGGAAGAAGCAGAAGTGTTAAAGGACAACCTCGACAGCTAATTAGGTCTGCTGTATTCACAGGAAGCGATGTGACTACGATAAGACGGACACGCGAGCGGAGATGTGCTGCATACAGCGAATGTGCAATGAATCAGGAAAAGGATGAGAATGCTGTGATGTAGTCATCAGCATGCCACATCACAGGTTATATAAACTTTATAAATCCGGGCATCTTAGCAACACTCTGGCTTTCATACAAAATAAACTCAGATGGCAATTTATCAAGTGCGGCCAGCTCCAGAAATGTTGACACCTTTGGGGAAAACAAAGTTTAAAAAAAAGGTTATGAAAGAAGATAGATGTTTTGGCCACTCATTTTGTTAAACTTTTTTGGATAAACCACATTCATAACATATCTGTTTACGTTTATTTCTTTGTCATCATCCATTCACAACCATCGTATCAACTGAAACTTTGAACAAGCCTGAAAAAGGCTGAGATTCTGCGCAACTGGCACAATGAGGCCATGTCATATATACCTAAAAACTAAAATATATACAGTGGAATCTCTGGTCACGAGCGCTTCCAAACATGAAGAAATTGGTTCCCGACCACAAAATCCACCGAAATTTTGCATCTGGTCATGCCCACATAATCAGGTGCCGAACAAACACGGCCTGGCCATTTTGTCCTTCCACTTCGTACGCGCCAATGTTTTCCCATTTTCTGTTTGCGTATTGCGTACCTCACAAAGACGCACGTTCTTGGTCAGACGTGCGTTCATTGGTTGTATAGTAACCTCGTACCCGCCCATCTTCCTCCTCACTTCCTTAACGCCAGACGTCGACTCATGCAAGGTTAGTTTGTTTACAGTAAGTTTTTGTATAATTAAGAATAGTTCAAACTTTGATTTTTTTTCTGTGGTTAAAAATCATTAATAAAATGTTCACAGCATTTTTTTGTTGCGTTTCTCTGCATTTTTGCTCTGTAAGCCTTCATTATGGGGCCCAAGAAAGTGGAAATGCTAGTGAGAGTAAGAAGCCATATCCCTCCACCACCGCTTCATGCATGCTCTGTGGCACAAACAACTACGTGTTTACATATCCACCACAAAGTTAACATGCATTAAAATCATCCATTTATTTAATTTAGTTTTATTTTTGTAGAATTAAGGATATTTTCATTTTATTCTATGTTCTACTGCCACACATAAACCCATAATACACTTTAAAAAACATGTTTTTGTGGGCTGAAACACATTAATTGTATTTACTGTCATTTCAATGGGAAAAACTGAACTCGGGCGGCACGGTGGCTGATTGGTTAGCACTGTTGCCTCACAGCGAGAAGGTCCTGGGTTCGAGCCCCGGGTTCGGCGCAGGTGCCTTTCTGTGTGGAGTTTGCATGTTCTCCCTGTGTTC
>JAQLOM010000009.1:15521418-15533851 GCA_030068315.1 Chrysichthys thysi | reverse complement strand
AGTGTATAGCAAGTGTTCAGTTGGCGATAGAGGGCGACGTACGTCATGTAAACAAACCTCCTCCGACAATCTCTTCCGGAGGAAACGTTCACCACCAGTGTCCATCCTACACCTCACTGCTTCGCCTCCATCATCACTTCTTGTGATCCTCAAGGTAAAGTACAATTAATAAACCAAGATTATTTCTTTACTTTCACTTTTATTATGTTTTATTACTGTTTTATACATTATTTGTTATTCATATAGTACATTTCGCTTATTTAAAAAGACGCAACAAAAGAAATTGGTGTGTTTTGTTGGGGGTTTGGAACGAATTATTAGTAATTCCATTCATTTTAATCAGGAAATTGTCTTACGACACTTTTGACATACGACCTTGCTCCAGGAACGAATTAATGTCATATATCAAGGTACCACTGTATACTGCAAGTTATACTGCAAGGCATACCTTAAATTTATTTAGCAGCTGCCAGATGACCTCCTGCGTCCTCAATGCGCTGTTTATGCGGACGTTTGTGGTTGTCCCGTAGGATGGCGTAAATATCGACGTCTGAAAAGGTATGTCAAGTTTAACTCCGAGGTTTAATCCTGCCTCTAAAATGAGCGCATCCTTTAGCTGCATTGAGTATTTCTCCAGAAGTCTGCTTTAATCTGCATTTTGTGGATGTAAAATTGTGCTGTGTTCTCATGTGTTAGTCTGGCGTAATGCCAAAATGAGTTCTGGAAAGTGAGTGCATGATCAGCAATGGAGGAAACGTTCTTTTATACAATATGTCCCAGGCAGATTTTTCAAATTTTACATTACATGCCACTAGGGGGCCAAACACTAACCTCTCGTTTATCCCCGCATTATTCTCTGACCTTATAGTTATAGAAATGGCCGTTAATGGAGAAGCGATGCTGTCTGTTATTCCGTCTCTCCTCTGCCCCCCTGGTCTTCACTCTCTTCTTCACCAGCGAGGCTTCACTCATGGTACGGAACAGGATGGAGTTCTCTGTGCCGGGTTCAGGTCGGGCCCTCAGCGTCTGGCTCTCATACTGCCGATAGTCTAGATTTTGAAGAGTAAAATTGAATGTGTCAGTCATACTCCCAGCACTTTACCTGAACTTCAGAAATGACCCATGAGGCATTTTTCTGCAAATGAAGAATATAAAAGAAATTACTGTTCATTGTTTTGTATTTATAGATCATCTCACTCAGTTCAATTTATCTGGTTATAGCGCTTAGGCTCCAACGTTTTAAAGGAACTGTGATTTGTAATTTTAAAATCATCTGCTATCTGTGAGGGACTATCAACTGCATAAAAACATGGAGTTGCCCGACACACCAGTAGAGTTATTCTTGTACTTGACTTTTTGCACTCGTTGTACGTTGCTCTGGATGGGAGCGTCTGCTAATGTAATGTAATGTAATGTAATGTAATGTAGAGCAGCATAAGTGCCTGGTTCCATCGATCATTTCACAATTGTGTCATGGCAACATCATTTAATTAAACACTAATTAAACACTATTTTGTTTGATTTTAATGATGCATTTTTGTTGTATAAGCTAATAGGACAACACAGGTCTATTTACTGTTACAGCATTGGGGTCTTTTTTATGCTCGTCCTTGATAACCTTAATATTTGTGCAATTCATTTTAGCTTTCTTTACTTGAATTTTTTTCTTGAAGTTTTAATATTACTTGAAAAATAATGTGATTTTTTTCCTGTCGGTTATTTGCTTTTTTTTCCTTCTTTGACACGTGTATTTCGTCCATTCAGTACATATTTAGCATCCTTGATTGGCCAATACATTTCCTCAACATATTTATCTAATAAATATATACTTAGTGCCTAAAATAAGCCTTTTATCTCCTTTTGTTTTAACTTCATATAATTTTCTATGCTTTTACTTTTTGCTGCTGCATCTAATGTGAGATGATTATTCTGTACTACGAATTAAACCAGGTTGCCAGGTCTCAGCAAAACTTCCAGCCCACATACATGTCCGAAATTACACAAAATAACCTGGAACTAACCAAAAAAATTGGGCACTGGAGAAATGATACAGTGTATTTTTTTCAGTCTTGGGAAATAAGTTTACTATGGTGCATGCATGTTCCTCTGCAGTTTGAGCAATTCACTTTATTTATATAATCCCCCTTTTACCTCTCCCAATCTTTGCAACGTATCTTATTCAAGAAATAGTTCTGTACCTTTTACTTTTCCCCTTTAGCTCCCATAACTAGTGTTTGCAGAAAAAATAGCATGCCTGGCATAAATGTGTATGATAATATTTTAAATGAAAAATGGGATCTAACCTGTAGCACTACTGCTGAGAGTGTCTGACTCATCTTGAGGAGTTTCTTCCTCATCAATGTGATTGAGATTGTCAAATTCTCCCCATCGGCTCATACCCCTGAATAGATCACATAAAACCCACAAACATACAAAAGCTTTCTTATTGATCAAAGACAACTCAAGACGGTCACATGACTTGTATTTGTGTGTATTTAAAGAATTTCCATATAATTCTGGTAACCTCTTATTTCCAAGTGGGCTGACTGGGTCTGGAGAATATTCCTGAGACTTGGAACGGCTCCACGCCACCATCTGTTTCTCATCTTGGATCTTGAGCCGGATTGGTCTCTTCATGCCCCAAGAGATGACAAGGTATCCCTCGAGGGTCACCTGACCAGCAGGGTTCTGCAGGAACATGCCGTGTCACATTAACAGACTGTTCAAGTTAGGAGATGAAGAGGCACAGTCTACAGTGCTGGAGTTATTCCTTTTCTTTTTAGTTCTTTTTGGTCCAGGGCTAACCCAGGATATTTAGAAAAACACATCTCTCTCTCTCTCTCTCTCTCTCTCTCTCTCTCTCTCTCTCTCTCTCTCTCTCTCTCAGAAAGTAGTGAGTCTGTGGTTTTGGAAGCCCCCTTGTGGTTTGACAGAAACGAGGATTGCAACATGAAATGTACCCAAGCTAGACATGTGGCATGCGAGGATTATTATTTAGTGCACATGGCAAAAATAAACTGAAAAAGAAAGAGAGAGGCATAAACACTGATCAGAAAAAATGCTAACGACGGCATGTAGCATTTTGTATATTTAATAAGCACTGTCCGGCTTGTTTTGTTTCCAACATGGCTAATTTCCTAGTCTCTAGGATACAACTAAGGTGATAGATAAAGTTGCTTGGGAGCTATTTAGTAAACAGTTGTACAGTGGTAGTTTTTCCCTGTCTAAACCATGCTAAAAAACTGCTATATTCTTATGCTAGTTAGCTGGCTAGATGAAGTGACCCAGTAGAACCAGTTAACAGGATTTTTCTACAGTTTCATTACATTTCATTCATGTTGTCCATGTAATGGTAAATATAGCTATTTGTCTTTTTCAGCTTTGCCTAAAAACATTAGGTTTAGGTTAGAAGCTAGCTAGCACAACAACATAATATTATGCTAATTCTATGTTAAGAACCCAGTGCCATGTTATGATTAGCAGAAAGGAATATAAAGCTGGCTATTTCAGCATTTGCTCCTCCATTTGAACAAATCAGATATTAAGGAGAAAACAAGTCAAATAGAAAGTCTCCATGAATTCATAGCTAAACAAAAGAGTTTGCAGGACAATAGTTACACTTTCAGGACAAATGATTCTTTTGCTTGTAGGTGGTCTTTATGACTGAAAAATTGTCAACATTTTTTCCCCCTGGTTTTCTAAGATGCCAGATTTATTTTTTTTAATAACTAATAGATTCCCCAACCCACCGCCATCACCCCTTTATCTATTTTAACTTAATGATCAGATCATTGTATGTAAAATGCTTAAGCTCCTATATCAGAATTAGTATTAATATACGCTGCCTGTCCAAAAAAAAAGGTCAAACACTCTAATATTCCGTTGGATGGCCTTTAGCTTTGATTACGCCATGCATTCGCCGTGGCATCGTTTCGATGAGCTTCTGCAATGTCGCAACATTTATTTCCATCCCGAGTTGCATTAATTGTTCGCCAAGATCTTGTAGAGATGAAGGGACAGTCGGACCACTGCGCAATTCTTCTCCAGAACATTCCAAAGATTCTCAATGAGGTTAAGGTCTGGACTCTGTGGTAAACAAATCCATGTGTGAAAATTATGTCTTGTGATGTCTCATGCTCCCTGAACCACTCTTTTCACTGATGGAATAACCTGGTCATTCAGTATATTTAGGTAGTCACCTGACCTCATTCTTTGGGTACATAATGTTGCTGATCCTCGACCTGACCAACTGCAGCAACCCCAGATCATTGCACTGACCCCACTGGCTTGAACGGTAGGCACTAGGCATGATGGCTGCATCACTTCATCCGCCTCTCTTCCTACCCTGATGCGCTCATCACTCTGGAACAGGGGAAATCTGGACTCATCAGACCACATGACCTTCTTCCATTGCTCCAGAGTCCAATCTTTATGCTCCCTAGCAAACTGAAGCCTTTGTTTCCGATTAGCCTCACTGATCAGTGGTTTTCTTAAGGCTACACTGCGGTTTAGTCCCAATCCCTTGAGTTCCCTTTGCATTATGCGTGTGGAAAGGCTCTTACTGTCACTGTCAAACTTAGCCATGAGCTCAGCTGGTGATTTCTTTACGATTTGATTTCATCAAACATTCCAGTGTTCGCCAATCAGGATCATTCAAGATTTTTTTCCGACGACATTTCTTCCGCAGAGATGATGGTTCCCCACTATCCTTCCAGTTTATAATAATGCCAATAATTTGACTCTTCTGAAACAGATTAACATCTTTTCCACGACCAAAGGATGTGTCTTCTGGCATGGTTGTTTAAGAAATGAGAAGCTACTCACTGTCTCACTGCTCACATCAGTTAGAGTTAAATAAATAGGGTTGTCACCAGCTGAAAGATAATCATCCATTCAGTAATTATCCAATGGGAGGCTCTTACCGATTTGCTTTGCTAAATCCAGGTGGCGACCCTTTTTTTTGGACAGGCAGTGTATTATGCAAGATTTGTTTATTTTTAGCTGAAGGTGACAGGAGTGGTTCTCATAACCCCAACAAGCACCACTGACCTAAGGGATGAGGCACGGGCCTCCTAAGCCAGGGATTGTGGGTTCGAGTCTCATCTAGGGTGAAGGTAGCTGGTGGAGTGGGGCAGTGGAAGTGTGCTGGGCCTATAACCTGGAGGTTGATGGACTGAAACCATCCTCTGGTAAAAGGAGTGAATTTTAAAGGCAGTGGTAGCTTGGTGCTTGTGAGATGTCAAATCCCAGTGCTGCCACTGCTGGCCCCTTGAGCAAGGCCCTTAATGTGCAACAGCTTTTGTTATACAAAAGAGACAACTGTAAGTCGCTCTAAATAAAGGCATCTCCCAAAAGCCACAAATGTACTAAATGTACAATTTCATTCAGCTATCATGCTTGGCAAATCAGATAAATAGCTGAAAGAAAATGGTTAGCTGCTGGCCTGTAAAAACGAAACTGTCTTGGATGAATCAAAGATAAACATAACTTGTTCTGCAACATTCAGCACATAGTAAATCAGTTTACCAGTAAACAATGCAGAGTCATATGAGAAAATCAGTTTCCTTCCTTCAGAGCATTCCAGTTATATTGCTCCATACTAATTCACTGACAACTGTAAGTTATGAATCTGTAATAGGGTGCTAACAGATCCACAATGTAGAAAACATGAATGGAATCATAAATAGCAATTTGTAAGATGTAAGAGAAATGTCAAGAGTTTAGTGTGGTTACTTAGCAGCAAAGAACACACAGCACTGCATGAAATAGAGCAGAAACCACAATTCCTGAAGTGATAGCTCCAAATCAGGTTGACAGCTATTCTCTAAAGACAAATTTGTGACCCGTGTTGGCAAAATGAGTCGGAATGCACATAGGCTATTATGAGCTAAGAGGCTGAACATGGCTTCGGTTGAAATTGAGATTTTCTCAAAAATGAACCCATAAAGTCCTCATTTGTTGATCCCCATGATAAAACAGCAAGAAAACATCGCAAACTACTTTTATTTTAGGTTTTGTTCATTGTGTTCATTCGTATGTCTTCTTTAATTAGTCCTTTGTCGTAATATTCCTTGATAAATCCGTGTTTTTCACTGCGTGCTCGTGGCGAGACGGGGGAATCCCTCTACCCATGTTTGGTATCATTGTGAAGTGTAGTTCCTCTACTTTCTGATAATACACATGGAATTCCCGATGATGCTTTTTTGAACCGATGGAAAGCGAGTTTCCAAACCCCATTAGACGTGAACAAAAGTGGCTAGTTGATAGGCGGCCATTTTTTGTCTAATTTCAACAAACCATGCCTCATTTTGAAGGTCTTTAGATGGACAACGTAGAAGTAACAATAACTCCCTTTTGAAAATTTCCTCATTCCGAATCCTTTTGCCAGCACGGGTCACATATAATAAGTTTATTAAGTCCCAAGCACAAGGAGGCTAGTAAACACTGATCATTAAAGAATTATCCCAAATAATAAGATTACGGTAGTTTTTATTCCTGGAAGCACTAATAACACTAACTAACATTGCATTTGCTGAAGTAGAAATATGATGTGGTTTTGTATTTTCTTAAATATATTTATATTGTTTGATGTTATACAGGGTGGGCCATGAAAAAATAGCTCCGCCTCCATTACCAGTGCTACGCTCTTTGGAGAAGGCTGTAGCCACTTTCTCTCCGCCTGTCACCCCATGTGTAGGTGCATAGACGTGAACGGGGACCACTTTCTGCATCTGTGGTGACTTTGTTTAAGTGAATAAAAACAATTTTCTTATCACCGGAGGCGGGCTACTTTTTCGTTCCATTACTACGATAGTGTTATCGATGTCATCTGTCGAACGATGCATACGATACTTTTCAGGAATATACTTTTGACTTTAAATATGAAAGCTCATCTTAATGAAGTCTTAATGGAATGTCTGTGACAAGCTTTGGTAAAAACACCAGGATAAAGGATAAAGCACCACAGCACCCTTCTCGCTCTTTCAAAAGAGCCACTGCTTACCCTACCGCCATGTTCTGCCAGCCAATCAGGTGGCACTTTCCTCACGAATATTCAGGATTTTTCCCCTGCTTCACTTGTCAGATTTTCAGACGGGGGGTGTGGTATAACCGTAATGAGCTCCCCTTGTGACATAGGAAAGGACAAAGGGGACTCAAACAGCTGAACAGGTTGTTGAAGCACAAGTTTTCTGAACTTGGCAGCCCAAAAGAAACTGATTGGGTCATCTCATTTCAGAGTTTGTGGGTTGGAAGACAGTTCAGATAACCAAATGTGTATGCCCAAGCACTGAAAAAGTGAGGTTGTTTTTATATATATATCCCCTTTAAACTCTGACAAATACTGTACAAAGCTCTGACAATGGGGCCTCCTTCCAAACAAGCTAAATAAGCATCTCCTCACAGAAAACTTCACCATATTGACAACTGTATTGACAAGTTTTTGGAGTGTCTGCAATACAAGTGTGCAAGTCATTATTATAGAAACGATCATTTATTCTAACAAGCACATTTATACAGTATATAACCTATGATTTCCTTCACAGTTGAACTCCTGTCCAAGATACTGTTAAAGATGAATAAATCAACGCCTTCTGACCAATCAGTATTGAGAATTAATGTCACAGTGATATGGATTAAAAGAATCAGATTTTGATCTGCTCTAACATCAGGGTCGTCTTAAGGAATCAAGTCTTATTTGTAATAATTACCTCATTGAAAGTGAGTTGCAGATGAGACTTGTCCTTCAGAAAGCAGTTGTAGGTGTTTAGTAAAGATAGAAATCTTGCCCTGTGTGTGTGAGGGAGCAATTACATACCATTAAGTTGATATGGGAACAAAATAAATAAATAAGAAAATTATTTAACAGTTTAGTCACTAACCTTGAAAAAGTTCTTCCATCCCCGATGTGGACGAGCATGCGTGGCTGAGCCGTAGACATTTCTGGAAGCAGACAGTTCTGCCAACCAAAAAAAGTTTTTTTTTCTTTTTTTAATGGAAGCCACTCATTTGTTCTATATATATACACCCACACACACACACACACACACACACATGCACAGTAGTCCTTTTTAAAAATCCTAACATGCTGCAGCGTCTGCTATTCATAAAGTCAATCATAGCACTCTTGATACATTTAAACAGTCGTTACTGGCACGGTCCATTGATTTCCTTAATCACTGTGTCCAAACTTGTTCTGTCAGGACTGGAATCTCTGCTATTTGACTTATGGCTAGTCAAATGTGGCATGCTAATATGTGAGGAACCAATAAGTTGCTGTAGACTGAGTTTGAGAGGCTTTCCCTGTTTTGGTCTGGAAATAAACGTGAGGTTTGGAAGCAGCCTGTGTGTCTGGTGGTTTACTGCTTGTACTTTCAGTTTGTAGGCTATATGAGTCGCTCGTAGTGAGGATCTGTGCTTTTGAGAGTGGAGTGCTTGCGTCGACATGTTCTATGATTGGACGATAGGTCCAATCAAAGACAGATTAAAATCTATTCAAAATAGGTACAGGGGCAAAAGAACAGATACCTGTGTGTGTCTATATAATACTGCAGTTTCTGCAACAAATGAAAGAGCCCATCTAGATATATTGTGTGGGTATATAACTTATTCTTCCCTACTTGCATGCCACAAACTGATCGCAGCAGGAAAATCTCTTCTCAAGCTCCCAGAGTGCTACAGTGTTGCAATCTAAAGCTTCATAAGATTCTGGAGTTAAGCACTGACCCCTGTCAGATTCCACATTCACCCTTTGAACACTACACCACCAAAACTTGAGTCACAGCAGCTCCAGATTCGCATAAACACACGGACCCAACGCCACTCTCACCTGTCGCCGGCTCAGATCCAGTGTCAGCAGACTCACGTCGGTATGGGTGCCATATCTCTACGATGTCTAGTTCCAGCCTGTAAGAGCAGAGGCTGGAGATTAAAGAAGGAGTGGGATAGGAGGACAGGAGGGAGGCCCAAGCAGGTGTTAATGACTGGTGGATTCAGCCCGTGTTGTGCTGTAACACGATCTGACTCACCTTTCCTCTGAGCATTCTGGGAGAGCTTGGAAAGTTGCAGATTTATGGACACACCCATAGGTACGTGCCTCTAACCTCACACTACAATAGTATGATTAACCCTTTATGCCCTGTCTCCATGTCTAGAAACCATGGAGACATAACACCTTTTGCATAACACTGGCATTATCTCATATTTCATATATATATATACCGTATATATATATATATATATATATATACACACACACACACATATATATATATATATATATATATATATATATATATATACACAGACATACACTTATGCCATCTAGGTAGGTGTAGAACTGAAATCATTCAGTGGAAGACCAAAATCACAATTTTTTCTTATGCTTTTGCTTGTGGTTAAGGCTGAAGGCTGGATTTCCCCTACACCTGTCATTCGCATTCACACAATAACACCATGATATCAACACGGTAACTTCCGCATACATCATTTTTATTATGCTGTTGCCCTTTTAGTGTCCTACTTGCTATCTGCCACGGTATTTTTGTTATGGTAAACTGCTGGCCTGTATACAAGTAGCCACCTGCCTTAAATCTTAAAGGGATGGGTTTCTGGACGGAAGCCACTCCCTGAATTCAATACTAATATGAACTTTGAATTTTCACCGTTGTTGTGTTTCTCCGTTATTTCTTGCTCTCCTGCAAGTGCCGGATATACACGATACACACTGTTTATTTTATTTACTCACTGTCACACCTGATTTTAGAGACTCCATCTGGAAAACATTGAAGATTTCCAAGTTCAAGGTGTAGTCAGATATTTTGGAAAAACTCAAAATCACCAAAGGTGGTCTTTTCAAAGTTTTCAAGGCCAACCCTCCAAAATGCAAGCAATCAAGCCTAGATAAGACCTAAACTGGGTGAGAAGGAAGAAGAGAAGTGATACTAGTGATTATCACACATGAAACACACCACAGTGTGACACCTTGCAATTGAAGAGCCAATGCCCTGACCACTCGGCTACCACTGCCCCAGGGTGTACACATGATTGACAGGTCTTCTCATTATTTGGATATTTATGGTTCATATTGTTTGTTATTTTTCATCCTGTTTTTTTTTTTTTTTACTGATAAAGTTTTGCTTCTACCCAAATATGAGGGGAACTAATCCAAATATTGCAAAGGGTGCCCTAACCTAAAATGGCTAAAGCTTTTCTCTGAAAAATCACTCATACCAACCACATGATATCAGCACTTTCCAGTTCCTATTACTCGGCAGGTCACTTCAAGGCCAGGAACAGTTTTGCATACAAAATTTACATACTTCTAAAGAATCATACCTGTGTTGCTAAGCTGAGGGTATGGTTGTTAGTGCACCATAGTTTCATCATTTGCTCTGAACCGCTTGTATTTTGTTTATTTGTCATCATTCATATGTCTCTGTTGACCTGATTGCATGTGATTAATCTACCTCTATGCAAGCTGTGATTCTCCTCTTAGGAAGGTTTAACTCTGAACATGGAGTTCTCACACTACACACCAGGTGGCAGTACAGTGTTACATTTGTGCACGTACACAGGCTGAATATTGTTGAAATGTTTCGTGACACATTACCCATTACGTAAGCTGTTTTTTTTTCTATCACTATGTTGTCGACATAATATTTCTGCAAAAGTAGACTCACATTTGCAGAGTGTTCAAACCCATCATGCCGTGTAACATTAACAAACTCTGACTTAAGGAAAGAACAGTCACCTTAAACAAATTCCCCTTTTCCTGTGCAAGCGAACCAATTGTCCACATGTCCTGAAAGAGTCCTACATACTGTGTTCAAGCCATTTTAAATGTAATTAATGTTTTTTAAAAAAAATGGGGTCATAGACAGCGGTCAAAATATTGTCTTGTAAATTTCACTGGGTTCGAATAACAAATGGTTGGAGAGCACAGCAAGCTTGTATCATTTCAGCTGACTAATGGAGCCCAGCCTAGCCTAGTTTTTGATCTGCCAAACGGCATATGGCTCACATATTGCTCTACAGTCCATTTGATTTCATAAAACAAATCATTTCTTGAGAGATTTAGACAACATCGGGGTTAGAAACAAACCTCATGAACTGTTAGCTAGTATGGCTAATATGGTTTTCCCACCAAATGTCATCAAATTGCTTTGGGAGTGTAATAACACAAAGGGGTGACAAAGGGTGAAATCTGCCACCCCTGAGAAAAAGGGCTTAACCCTCCAATTGCCACACTATTTGAAGGCAATTAATATGAAAGAAAAAAAAAAGGTCTTGGAAAGCCATAATATTACTCCATGGTTGGTGCAAACTTCTTTACTCACCAGTTTAGAACTTGGGCAAATCCATCAATCGATGTCAGCACAGCTATTTCGTCTCATCTCAGTCCTTGCATGCCTACTGCCTCTCCATAGATCACTGATGATGCCAGTGGTTTTCATTCATTCATCGCTGCCGTTTTTTTATAAGAATTTGTTGGCGTGAAATATGTGTGAAAGTGCGCAGTTGAATGTGTCTCATGCTCAGTGTGGGAGATTTTGTAGCCCAGTGTGTTAAATAGAAATCACAAAATCTACAACAGCAATGGTTGACTGTTCATAGCCAGTTAATAGCCTAGCTACACCTCAAGGCTCCTTGTATGGTTAAAAAATAGATAGCTTGTGTGGCGGGGGAGCAAAGTCGGAGACGGGTAGTCGTGAATGAGTATACCTGGGGATCATTAACCCTGTCTGTTTTTATACTCCGCAGTGAACAGTGGAGGACAGCTTGCAATGGGGCATGATGAACAATAGCAAACTAGCAAGCCTACCATATATCTAGCCCATCCATATATGATTAAAAAGTAGCTTGCTACCCTGGTGTATGGTGTAAAAGAAAGCATTTTTTCTGTATTACATTTTTTTGTGTATTCTAAAAAAGAGAACGCATGTTAGCAAGCTAACTACCATGCAGTCAAGAACTATAATGTGATCAATATGCAGATGAATGAATTAATGAATGAATGAAAATCAGTGCAATGCAGGAAACTAACAAAGTCTGAAATTCAAATTTGTCTGGAGGCGATAACTTCTGGTTCCAAAGCTGGACCCTCATCCTACCCTTTTGCCACCCCAGGTCAAACTTGCAAAAACTGCCACTGAATAAAACCGATTTGACTTAAAATTCACGATAAGTTACATTAACATTAGCCTGACAGCCATAAAAAACCTTGCAATAAGGAGAAAAAACAAAAGCCACACAAATATGTTAGCTAGCTAGCTGACTAGCCAAACTACCAATGCTATCCTTCCAATGCTATCCTACAGGAAGAAACAGCTCCATCTAGCTGCCTTAATGAGTTGTAGATTTCTCTCATTCAATTTTGAACAGATGGTTTCCTGGTTAAAAAAAAAAAAAAAAAAAAAAAAAAAACCCCGCGGAC
>JAQLOM010000009.1:15502914-15513899 GCA_030068315.1 Chrysichthys thysi | reverse complement strand
GAAATGTGATGCGATCCTTCCCCAAATGTGAGCTACAGTCTCTTATATAACCAGAAACCTGATGCGGTCCTACTATAATGACCTCAAAATAAGGTCATGACCTTCTGGGGAGAGCTGGCATTTACATCATGTCTCGACTCCCTCTGTTTGGCAGGTTATTTGCTAAGTGGCACTTATTTAAGGGGAATGAGGATGGAGAATGGGGATGTTTCAGTAGTGACCAGCACTCTCAGCACAGTGTTTGAATTCTGGCTCTGACAGTTTCTCATCCTTACCTACATCCCTTGAATTCATAACTGATTTCAATAAGCAATATGTGTGGGACTGTTTTTTTTTTTTTTTTTAATCCCTGTTATGGAGTCATTGTTTTTAAGTGTACCTGCATGCAGTGTTTTCTGAGAAATGTAGTTGGTTCTATTTTTTAAAACATAAAAACTCTAGTAGGCCAAATTAATTCGACAAGGTACTTACCGACTGCGTGCTCATGACTACATGAAAAACAGTAAAGAACTATAATATCTTTATGTTATAAATAAACCACACGTAAGTCAGTACAGCTCACTTGGCCGATGCAGGATACAGCTGAGCTGGAAGTTAAGGGCTTTGCCCAACCATGCTAGGTCTGGCATCAGAACATCAAATCTTCTGACCTGTATGCAACGCCTTAACCACTGAGCCACTCCAATAACGCTACAGTAAGCTTGCACTGATTCAACTACTCCTAACACTGACTTACCTCCACTGAGAGATTGTGTTGTATCAGTGCGAGGTGTTTACGCTAGTAGTGGAGGCTCGGTGGTTAAGGCATTATGTTGCAGGTCAATACTGGTCATGCATTCAAACCCCGGCTCGATCAGGATACTTTAATTTAATTGCATTGAGAAAGTGCACTGTGTCATTTTAAACTATGTAAGATGTTATAGTACTTTACCGTAAATATGCTTTACAGTTGTTTACTGTAAATTTTACAGTACTTTACTGGCCACCCAAGCTGCTGGTAAATTGCCATATAAATCTACGGTCATTTTTTACAGTGTAGATATTCACAAATTCCTACATAGTTGACCTTTAAGTAAGCAATTAAAATGTCCTCATGACTTTAGCATGATGCTAGTTAACCACATATTGTGCATTTGCTAATTCTTTGCTTTAAAAAAAAAAAAGGCAACCCTGTTACTCATTACAAAGAACCAAATGCTTGAACTGAGAGGGGTTAACACATTTCTTAAACAATTAAATGCATGTTTTGTAACATTAAAATTTTAAGCGTTACTAGGACTAAATGGCACTGTGACTTTGGAAGCACCAAACTGTTTTAGCATGAACTTATTTTCTGAGCTCAAAATGTAACCCGAAGTCTGACATGAAGAGACCAGACAGCTCCTCTGCTTGACAATATTGCAAATGGCTGTTTGTTTATTGCGTCTTTGAAATTATATGATTATTACAGGTCTAATAGCACATTTGAGCCTTGCGTTTATTAAATATTACATTTGCACATTTTATTTTAAGTGACTTACAAGTGAGACAGAGTACACTGCTGAGTTAAAATTACTTGTAAATACAATAAAAAATGATAGCCTGTTACTTTTCAGAGCCTCAGATTAAGAGACATCCAACAAACGTGACCATACTATTGGAGTCCAAGGCAGTGTTGCCATGCGTATCATTGGGATATCCCAAGCCAGAAATTTCTTGGCTTAAAGGTGATGATTTGATAAAGGTAAGTACGTGTTGTGTATGTCCAGTGACAAAGAAAATATTGATGTTAAAGAAAAAGATCCGTCTTTTTTCTTTTCTTTTTTTTTTTTTATCATTGTCTTTGGTTCAACTTTTAGGCTGATAGCCGAATATCAATTTTGGAACTTGGTGCCTTAAAAATTCACAATATCAAGAAAGAAGATGCAGGACAATATCGATGTGTGGCTAGAAACAGTTTTGGGATTGCCTATTCAAAACTGGTCACCATTGAAGTACAAGGTAAAATAATGTTTAAAATCACTTGGAGTATTGTAAATTTACACTTTACTATAATTTCCAAGAATAAGCTTATATTAAATATTATGGTATCTATCTATCTTAACAGCCTCTAGTTATTCTACATGAATAGCCATAAAACTAGTAATAGTTAAGTAATAACATATTGTTAACACATTCTATGAATTAATAGTATGACGAAGTCTTAATCCAAAGTCATAAAGATTATGAACAGTTTAGAAACAACATAAAAGAGTCCAAATTATAGGATGTATAGGATGTAATCTATGAAATCTAAGTGATTTTAATTCTTTTGCATTTTTGTTTCCAACCAGCCCTAATATGAAACTAACCCACACCTCTTGTTATCTTCAAAATGCCAAATACATGTTAAAATCTGGCCAGGATTAAATCCTACTAGCACCAGTATCAGCCTCAGACAAACAGCATTGTGATAGCCAAAGTGAACTCAAGCCAACGTTTTCGTGAAATCCATATAAAGTCAACGGGAATTTGATCATGAAATAAAACTGAAGATCACAGGTTAATTATATATATTGACATGCAAGTCCTTCAGAGTGCATTTTGTCTTTAATCCTACAAATCCTATAATTATCTTTACTGTTTATCCGTCAGGGTCGCAGGAAGCTGGAGCCAATCCCAGCTAACTTTCCCAGGGTGAGAGGTAGGGTACACCCTGGGAAGGTCACCCATTTATCGCAGAGCATCCTACAAATCAGACTATTACTTAAGAGAAAGACTTACCAGGATGTTAACACTTTAGTATCAGTATTAATGGCTATCTCATTCAGAGGCTGTTAAGACATATTAATGCAGTATTAATTGTTTGTTAAGGATTAGAGCATCCATTAATTCAGCATTATTTAAGCTTTAATATAGGCATATTTGTGAACCATATAGTATTGGCTTTCCCCACTCCCCCTATCGTTTTTAATAGTGTCTGTGTATTTTCCCAGCTCCTGCTAAAATACTTAAAGTTCCCAATGAGAGGAAAGTGCAGATTGGAACTGAAGTGGCCTTGGAGTGCAATGCCACTGGAAACCCTGTTCCTTCTATCACTTGGCTGGAGAATGGGAATACAGTAAGCTCACTTTCCATTATATCACTCAGTATCTTATTTTTCTAGACTCATTTTTCCACAGCCTTCTTTTCTTCCCCCCTCATATTATTATTTTTTGCCTTCTGAGCCCACTTGGCTTCATCATCTTTGTTCGAACTCTGGAGAACAACCTAATGGCAATTTAATTGCAATCATTTGACCAGGGCTTTGAACAAAGTACAGCTAGCTTCAGCAGACTGCTTGACTTTTATTTCCCAACTGTGACGTCCACATTCAGGTCAGCTGGAGGCCTTGAGGGTCTTGCGTTCTCCAGCTGATATGAGAATTAACACCATTCCAGCTCTATTAATGACTTAAAGACACTATTGTGAGATCAGTGATAAAAAAAACAACATGCTAAAAAACGAAGATCATTTCACCTTTGAGAGTAAAGTATATTAGACCAAGACATGATCACAATCATGCCTGTGTGGTTTCTCATTAGTGCGGAAAGATGGTAGAGCAGGTAGCACTTTCGCTGTAATGACACTTTCCGGAACGCAGTTGGATTTGAACCAGATGGTGCTTTTGGGAAATTTGTGTTTGGTGTATTAAGATCAGCTCATACAGCTATCTGTTCCACATAAGCAGTTGAGTTTTCTGATACATTGACTACTTAGGGTCGGTGGAAAAAATAGTGATGAGCAGGGTCCAAAATCATGGTCTAAAATCGGTCTATCTGCAAATGGCTGGAAACTGAAAAACGTCATTCATTTATGTAATTACTACTGTAATTATCCATCAGTTGACCTTATTAACCCTTTCGGTGCTGAAAATTTTTTTTATTTTACCCCTAGTGCTGAATGTTTTGTGCTTTGCACCAGGAGAAACTGTTCAGGTGGTGTTAACTTTACAGAACGAGTGGAAGCTTGACAGGTTTTTCCCCTTGTAGACGGCCCTGCAGTTTCAGTTTCAAGATCGCTAGAAGCCCTTGCAGTTTGGGTTTCACTCTCGCTATCCATCTCTGCATCGTCAAAATCATTGTCAGACAGGTCGGATATATCATCCATCACTAATTTCAGAGCCTCCTCCTTGCTAAACTTTCCTTTACGCGGTATTTTTACTGCATATCGTAATATAGCTTGTCAACAACGTGCTCCAGATGGTCCTCTGACACACAACAGTAACAGTACATTGCTAAAAATTACCTCGAGTGTCGCCACCTAGCGAGTACAATTGAACTATTTAATTTTGTTGACTTTTGTCGACGTGTATGCACGGCCGTAGCACCAAAGCCCTACATGTCGACTTTAGTCTTCTCCCGCACCGAAAGGGTTAAAGGGAACTATAATAATCAAAATTTCAGACATTATTCGAAGGAGACTCAACTTTTATTTTAAGTTACCAAATATGGCAAGTTTGCCCAATAAAGGAGAAATTAGGTACTCAAGAATGAACGAATGAATAAAATCCAATGTGCACCTGATGCCGTAAACACTACAGTCAACATGAGTAATCACCATGGCTGTTCTTCATATCTGGCCATGCTGTCCCACCATCATTAGAGCAAACCTGCCCACCCCATGACTTTCTTTTCTTGCATCTTGCTGGATCCCAGATGCTCACTTTTATTTAAGTGTTCCATGTTTAAATGCAATAGATTTATTAATAGTACTGAAATACTGTGGTGTTGGTGAGAAAGTAGAAAGCCAGCAGGGTTGGGGGGGGGGGTTTGGGGGGCTCAGCAGGATTCTGCTGGACGGTAAACATAAACAAACACAAAACATCTCAGTATTAAACCTCTTGACCCAGACAACCAGACAAAACATCTCTTACTAACAATAAACACATAAATACTTAAATACCAAAAGATAACAGGCAGCTGCCGGGCTCATGGGCGTGTGAACGAGTGCCCACTTGTAAAGGCGAAGTGATGCTACTATATGATACACAGATTTATTCTTTTGCACACGTATAATCAGCCCATCATATTTATTGCACTGATTAATGCATTTATTTATTTATTTATTTATTTATTTTTGGCTTTGAAAGGTTTGTCCAGTTTTACAGGAAATGTAAATGCTTTGATTTAAAAATACTGCATGTCCTGAATCGGATTTTGATTTAACTTTAAAAAAAAAAAAAAAAAAAAACCCAAAATCAATCAATAGTCACCTATGTTTTTTTGAAATCTTGATCTACTAGTAAAAAAGAGTCGTGATTAGTCATGACTAGTAATCGTGTCCTGAATGGTTCCCCACCTCCTATAGTGTTCACAGGATATGAGCTAATACCTCTGACATTCCCATTGGTACAATGGATTCCTGATTCAGTCCTAGTCTATTTATATTTCACGTTCCGCAGGGTATTCTCTAAGGCATTAAGATTAAGAGTACCTTGGCGTTGGAGAGGACTTCTGAGGACCTCTGGTGAAGTCGCTTGTATTTTTCCTCGTCTCAAGAGCTGCTTTTGGATGGAGTTAACCGAGAATGTGTTGACATGTTTTGCAATTCCGCTATCTTACTGTTATGTTGTAAATGACTTTTTAGCTCTTGATAAGCAGCTGTGCAGACGAGTTGTTTAAAGACGGGGGTATAGTCAGAGGTTTAATGTCAGTGTGCTCTCTTGGCACCGCTGCCCTGTGCAGTTTTACGTTACCAAACATGACCTCGTCCTTTCTTTATTTATGACTGGAGTTCTCATCATTTTATCTGCCTTCCTTTCCCACAGTAAAATAGAACAGCAATTTTCAAATCCACTGACGAACGCATTCATCAAAGTGAAGCATTTAATCTGAGCCATGTACTCT
The DNA here is from genome assembly GCA_030068315.1 of Chrysichthys thysi. NCBI lineage: Eukaryota > Metazoa > Chordata > Actinopteri > Siluriformes > Claroteidae > Chrysichthys > Chrysichthys thysi. The sequence continues at coordinate 15,508,053 of JAQLOM010000009.1, read as the reverse complement.
GTGTTATTAAGGGTTTGTAATGAGCCAGAGTTTAGGACTACAGCAACAAACGCTTTAGCTGGGTTTGCTTTTCCAGCTGGCCCTCGAAGGATGAGGAGCTCGCTTTTTAGTCTTTCTTGATTAGGAATTTAAGGATGCGATTATTTTGTAGTATATGGTGTTATCTTAGGACTTAGATAGATTAATAAATAATTTATAAATAATAAAATAAATAATAAAATAAAATCTCATTACATAAAAAAATAAGTGTTAGAATTTAGTAATCATTCTGCAGTAAAGACAATAATAATTAATAAAAATGATTTCCGATGAGATAATCATTCAGATATAATTCTTTAACAATTAGAAATGTTCGACGATGGATGCAGGACCAGATGCTATATGTAGAATAGAAATGAATAAGAAATGTTGAAAATAGTACAATAATATTCGGTAACACTTAGCTAAAGTACCTGTTCAGAAAGGCATACGAAAAAACAAACACAATGAATTCAAAATCATAGTTCCTTATTTGTAAAGGTTTTGTAAATTACTGAGTAATAACCACTTACTTATACTATCAAACCCTTAAGTAATTTTAAGTAACCTATATTCAGGTTAAGGAGTACAATGCATTTGGAATCGTAGTTATAGCTTTCTTATTCACAAAAGGTTTGTTAAGGCACAGTAGTTACCACTTATTTCTATAATCACACCCTTTACTTACTCCTCAATTATTTTTTCCTAAGCCTTACTTAACAGTTACTTACCCTCTAATTAGCGACTGTAATTTAAAATGTTGCTTAATATTCACATTACTGACTAGCTTATACCCTGTAGTAGCTGAAGGCACTGTCTGAGTCCCTTGCCCTTTGAAGTATCTACAGAATGCATGTGGTATTATAGGTTGAATGTTTAAAATTACCCCTTGTGGACGTGACAAATCATTAATTTCACATAGCCGGATAAAGTGCTTCTAAAAGTAGCTCTGTGATGAGCAAGTTTTCAAATATAGAAGTATGAGTAAAACTCAGAACTGTCATACAACCCACAATGTTCTCCGAAGGTGATTTACTTAGATTTACTTTGCAAAATGTAAGTATGCATTGGATTTTATTATTATTACTCTTATTACTATTATTATTATTAGTAGTAGTAGTAGTAGAAATAGTAGTTGTAGTAGTAGAAGTAGTGGTAGTAGTAGAAGGATTAGTAGTAGTAGTAGTAGACATAGTAGTAGTATTAGTGGTGGTAGAAGTAGTAGTAGTAGTAGTAATAGAAGTAGTAGTAGTAGTAGTAGTAGTAATAATTGTAGTAGTAGTAGAAGTAGTAGAAGGAGTAGTAGTATTAGTGGTGGTAGAAGAAGTAGAAGTAGTAGTAGTAGTAATAGTAGTAGTAGTAGTAGTAGTAATAGTAGTAGAAGGAGTAGTAGTATTAGCGGTGGTAGAAGTAGTAGTAGTAGAAGGAGTAGTAGTAGACATAGTAGGAGTATTAGTGGTGGTAGAAGTAGTAGTAGTAGTAGTAGTAGTAGTAGTATTAGTAATAATTGTAGTAGTAGTAGTAGAAGGAGTAGTAGTATTAGTGGTGGTAGAAGTAGTAGTAGTAGAAGGAGTAGTAGTATTAGTGGTGGTAGAAGAAGTAGTAGTAGTAGTAATAGTAGTAGTAGTAGTAGTAATAGTAATAGTAGTAGTAGTAGAAGGAGTAGTAGTATTAGTGGTGGTAGAAGAAGTAGTAGTAGTTGTAGTAGTAGTAATAGTAGTAGTAGTGTGATGAGGAGGAGGAATATTATCATTCTAACATGAGAATGAGAATAAAGTATGAAACATTTTTATTAACTGTCATCAACATTGTGGACAGAGCCTTTGAGATGACATAATAAGTTACGGTCACAAGTTAATATTCCAAGGCCAGAAACCATCCAGTGACAAAAACCTTATTTAAAAAATAATTTTGTGGCCATGAGATATGAAAGGAACTATGAAAAAAAGTGTATTTGCCTGGAGTATTCGCTGAAAGTGGCATGGACTAAAGATATATCCATATTGCGGCAACAGTGACTTCAGTATAAAATGTTATCAATCATCTCCATGTTTAGGTTCCTGTAGCCACAATATTCACATAATTCATAACTCATTTTAAAATACAATAGTTGCCACAAGCTAAGTATTTTGTGGAGAGGAAATAGATCTTGAGAAACTTGAGTCATAACTTTAATATACACTATATGGCCAAAAGTTTTTGGACACCTGACCATCACACCATCTGGATCTTCCCCAAACTGTTTCCACAACTGCATATGATGGTTTTTAATGGCCCAAGACTTTGCCAACATGGCAGTGCCCCTGCACAAATGCATGGTCCATTAACACACAGTTTGAATGTCCTTCACAGATCCCTGACCTCAACCCCACTGAACACCTTTGGGATGAAATGGAATGCAGGCTGCACCCCAGGCCTCCTCCCCTGACATCATTGTCTGACCTTATTAATGCTCTTGCAGCTGAATGGGCAGAAATCCCCACAGCCATGTTGCAATCCCGAGTGGAAAACCTTCCCAGAAGATTGGGCGTTATTATAACAGCGAAGGGGGAATAAATCTGGAATGTGATGCCCAACAAACACATATGGGTGTAATGTACAAATGAAGTATCCACAAACGTGCATTAATTGCTAGCTTGGGATAGGGGTAGCTCAGGGGGTTAAGACGTTGGACAATTGATCGGGAGTTCAAATCCAAGAGCTGCCACTACTGGGCCCTTGAGCAAGGCCCTTAACCCTCAACTGCTCAGTTTTATAAATGAGATAAATGTATGTTGCTCTGGATAACGGTGTCTGTCAATGAAATGTAATGTAATGTAATGTAATGTAATGTAATGTAATGTAATGATTTTGTTATGTCTTGGTGTATGTTATTAATACACCATGTCTCCTCAGTGTCATGTCTCATAAAAATTTCAACATTTATACCAACCAACAGGTAGTAAATTAAATTTATGGTTATTCGTGTAAAAATCATTTTGGTCATGAATAGAACAACCATTTAATTTTATCTGTGTATCTTCTTCTCTGCTGTAGATCACAGGGGCATCGATCGAGGAGACGCTGGTTGGGGAGGTGATTGTCTCCATCCTGCGTGTAGTTGTATACAAACCAGCTCTTTACACATGCCAGGCCACCAATCAACACAGCGGAGGAGCCAATACTGTCAAAGCTACAGCCAAGATCACTGTCTCAGGTGGGCTTATTCCAAGCACAGCTCTTATAATCAACACAGATGTGCAGTCGCAGTCCAGTCTTAACAAATCTGGTCACAATAGTAGGTTTTTTGTAGTCTTTATTTCAGTTCGATCATTTTTTGATGCTTGGGTATGTGGTCTGGGCCTTATGAGTCACTCCTGAAGACCGGACATGTTAGGTTTCCTGATATTCATGCTCGGATTCACCGTAACTTCAGTAAGACTGTGCAATTAAGAATTGATGGCTTCTCATTTTTCTGTAAGCTTGTTTCCTTTATGTGGAGATCATCAGTTATATCTGAGGTAGTGCGTGTGTGTGTGTGTGTTGTGTGTGTGTATTTACCGAGGGATGTTATTTCAGTCAGGCCTTATTTGTTAGCATAGCTGTTCTTTGAAGACTGACATCCCAGGAGGTAGACCCCTCACCCTAGATATATTCATGATGCTAACTTGCTGTGAGACAAGACACAGTATTGTACAAAAAAACCCCAAAAACACAACTGCAATCTGTTAAACTGTCATGGATTACTGAGATTTATGATGTCGTGTTGGTGAGTTGAACAGAATTGCTTTGCTTTAGCACAAAATGCAAGAAAAAGATATTGATTTTCCTTTTCGTCCCCCTCTCTCTTCTTTTTTTGGAGTTGACCATGCTCCCCTTCTGATGTAGCATAAAACGCAGAATGTTCTTCTTCCAACCCCCCCTCCCTTTAGCTCATCCAGACCATCAAAGTTCACACCTGCTCTTTCCTCCAGACCACACACACATTCACACACATTTTCTGGGCCAAGCACATCACAAGTATGGTCTGCATTACAGAGTGGCTGCATTATTCTTTGTCGTGGCCAAGAAACTGCTTAACTTTTGCTTTCTTCTTCTGCTTCATCCTGATGCTGGTTTCTGGATCCTGTGATTTTCCCATAGAATGGAGGTAAGAGGATTTACCCAGTAAAAACACAATGGCTGCATTAATTAAACATTTATGGTCTGTCTTGTGCTTGGGTTAAGTTATCTCTCAATTTGAAACATTAGCCTTTGCATGTAATTCATTCCGAATTGGACATTTTGACTTTGGCCTTTTACTTCATATACCTTGCAGACTTGAAGTGAATATCCATTAGGCATTGCTAAGGTTTAATCTTTCCTAAACTTTTCTTGGATCCTCTTATAATCCACAGGAGTTAGTGTTGGATCCAACTATAATTCTGAGCTATGAGTCTGATAAGGAAGCAATAAATTCCACCCTGTGTAGTAAGAATGAATAAAAAAATAAATAAATCCTGTATGTTTCCTTTTCTTGAAGTCTGACAGCTAGATAATGTATTTCATTTAAGTGGCCAGTTTGCTACTGGAAAAGTGGAGCATATGGACTGGAAAGGGCTGATGTATATAAACACATACATGAGCAGCCTGTAATGTATTATGATAACCCACCCATACCACATGGTCTGAATTAAATGCAAACCAATGTAAATGCGCTGTCAGATTTAACACTACATGGCTCAGATTTGACATCTGGGTATGATTAGAAGAAGGTTAACTTGAGTAAAATAGTCATGTGCCTTGTGCTTTGTTCCTGAATGTGAGGAGAGTAATACAGTCATGCTTTATTCACTGTTTATGTCAAATATTGTTTTTGTATTTAAAGACTCAAGCAAGAACCTTCACTTGCTTGAGATTATTGTATAGAATTAGGAGCATATATATATATATATATATATATATATATATATATATATATATGAAACCCTTCCCACTCTCTAATTAACCTTTCCCCCACTCTTATAAACGCTTCCCATGCTCTTAAACACTTTCTACACTCTTAAACCTACGTCATTTTAACAATATATAAAATCCTATAAGGGCTCTGACCAGATGAGATGAACGGTCACTGAGCCAATCAGCACCCAGGATACACAACAC
>JAQLOM010000009.1:15341607-15358986 GCA_030068315.1 Chrysichthys thysi | reverse complement strand
ACACACACACACACACACACACACACACACACACACACACACACACACACACACACACACACACACATACACACACATACACACACAGCCTGCTTTTCTCTCTGTGTAAGTGTGCGTGTTCAGGAGGGTTCAGTAAGTAAACATCCTGTCACAACACTGGGCCACACTGCATTGTTTCAGTGTTACGGCACAGTGACGGCTGATGGCGAGCTGCACAAGAGACCACTGAACGTATAGCAGACCACTGAACTGCTATCGGCTGCCCTCTCCGTGAAGCAAGACCTCAATAAAACATGACTTCGATCCTTGCCTGCTTGTCATCCAGTCAAAATGGCTCCAATCTGCAGCAGCCAGTAAGTAGGAAGAGCCACTCTTCATTCGCTCTTCATTCACCTCTTAACGTTTGGGTAGACTTTTACACTTCTCATAAATGTCCCATGTTATTTTTACTATCACGCACCGTTTCCGTTTCCAAATGTTTCGTTTTTTTGTGATCAGATCACCATTCTTTGTGCAATAATCTTAAAAAAAGTCTACATTTCACTGCATACTGGAAATAATGGAAAAGTTAAATTTCTGCTCGTGTCCAATCTTCAAAATGTCTTTTTCTGTCGCACAAAAATACCAGATCTTTTAACCAAAAAACCATGAAGAATTAAACCAGTTTTTCAGATTGGTTAACTGATCTCAAAAGCAACTTTAGAAAATTTTACTTGCATAACCCATCTAATTATAACAGCATTATGCTTTTTTTTTCCTTTAACATAATTTTAAATGAAAATCATTTTAATTTCAAATAATTGCAATTTCAAATCATTTTAATTTCAAATATTGCAATTTCAAATCATTTTAATTTCAAAGAATTTTTACTTCAAATAATTTTTATTTCAAATATTGTCATTTCAAATATTGTCATTTCAAATCATTCTAATTTCAAATCATTGCAATTTCAAATAATTGCAATTTCAAATCATTTTACTTTGCCTTTTTTCATCTTGTTATTACTGAAAAGAAAAACACTTCATCCACGAGCACTTTTTGCCAGTAACCAACAGTAAAGCATACAATTTCAGCTGGTTCACCAAGAAGCCAATGCTAATTCAATCACTTCTTCCATATCAAGTACGAAATGAATAGTTTCATTTCACAGTTTCTCATGTTGGTGGGTAATGAACTAGAATAACCTAGAACCAGAACTACTGGCTTTCATTTCACTTAGTTCCTTTTTTTTTTAGAGAGAGTGAATAAAAAAAAACACCCACTAATCTGTTGCTAGCACAAAAACCTACTTTACTGCCTTTCCTTTTCCATTTCAAATCAAAAGAAGCTTTTGTTTCCCCTCTTTGAACTGGAGAGATTAGTGTAGTGTTGTTGATTGTTCTCTGATGGGTGCTTTGCTGAGAAATGTATTTCTGTAATCCTTCATGATTTATCCAGCTTTGACCCCTGCTAGAAGTACACAGAGTATGGCTGGTGACTAGCTGAGCAGTACACTCAACCTTTAGCCTCCTTTGCAAAATCCCGAACCACTGCGTCTGATTGGACCAGTGATTATGCCCACTTTGGCCAGCGTGCTTCAAAATTTTGTGCGAGTGGCGCAACAGAAAAGCATGTGTCCTGTCGTTGGGAAATTATAAGGTTGACACCAACACATCGCAGGTGTCTCTGAGCGCTTGTGTGTTTTCCTAGCACATGAGTAGCGGTTCTACAGGATGCGGTAGCTGGCTTAAACATGTCTAAGAGGAAGCACATGATAATTCTCGTCCTCCCTGTTGACAGCTGTGTTATGGTTCAGAAAAGGAAATGGGAGAAAACTGGGTAAAAAATGGATCACAATTAGATATATTGGCATGCCATATAAATTCTGACGGAGTCGCAGTTTGATCGGACTAATTATGCCAAAAGATTATGCTTCTCTGAGCAATACCTCATGCTCCAATGCTAGGTGACTTGATAGACATGCTAATGTAAACAGGAGCTGACGGCCCCAGAAAATGAAAGTTTTACTTTTCCACAAGACAAGGCACGGATATTAATTACATGGCAAAGTGTGATATCAGACTTCCACTGACAAGCTGAATGTGTCACTGAGTCCTCCCAGGCTGCCTGACTGCTCATGTTCAGCATTACCTGCTGTAACAGGCTCACAAATGCAATGTAGTTCATTCATGAGGCCAAAAAAGGCTATTAACTACTCTGATAGCTTCCTGCACCAGTGTGGGCTTCCAGACTATACCTTAGACATTAAAGGTCAGTCGAGAGTCAAGGCTGGGGCGAAAATGATACGACGATACAGCTCAGGAGTAATTGCTTCAACGTGTGCCGTCCTTGAGGTGTTACACGGCACCTGCTTAAACAATCCGGGCTGCCACTTGGGTGGTGGTGTGAAGGCTTGTTAGAAATTCTGCCTGCTCCTCGCGTGTGTTTTTGTGGTCCTCCCCCAGCGGCTGGCGTAAATCTCGCCAAGGACTTGACAGCATCGAATTAAGGGCTGCGATGCAGTTCAAGGGCGGGGGGCCGAGAAAAAGGACAACGATTGCTAAAGAAAGACAAGCAGCCTTCCAATCATATCTCTGTTCTGGGTGAGTCCTCCAGAGGGAAATTCCTTTGTCTTATTCTGTGACATAAGCTTTAATCACGAAATCTGTGGAAAAACATAATCTCAGCCATAATAAATTAAACTAAATTAAAATACATTTCCCGCATCTTTTTACAGGTCTACATCGGTCTTATACCAGCAGTTACCAATACAGCACATGCTTCAAAGACTGGATCCCACCTTGATCAGCACATCGCTTCTCTGTCTTCTAAGACAGATGGGTGAACGTTCAGATCTCCTCTGAACACACCGGGCCTGAGATGTTAAGTGGGACAGCATGTGTGAAACAGGATATTGTCACATCGCCACATCCTGCTCAGCTGTTGTTACACAGCCAACACTGGGACGTACGTAGTTTACACCACAAAGCTGGATATCATGAACAGAAGCAAAGATGTAGACGTGCAAGCAAAATATCTAATATGCAGCAGCTTGACTGGTTGCTGTGTAGCAGTGCCATGAAGCGGTTGATGAAATATACGTGTTAGATCAATTAGTCCAGGACAGGGAGTCCTCGGTTTACGGCGTCATCGACCTACGTGGTTTTCATGGTTACGTCGGTCGCCGTGTCCCATAAATTTATTAAAAAGTCTCAGAAAGAGGTTTTGCTTACATTCGCCGTTGATATGGAAATGAATGCGGTGCTCAGGATCGACCTCTCAACCAAACCCGACAGAGGTCATATGGACCCTGAGCACAAACGTGCCGACCAATCGGAATCGAGTCAGCCAATCAGCGCGATTGTTTTTCTTTTTTCCTTTCGTCACCTAGTTGGAGATCCGGGTGCTCGCTCTAACACATTTTTACTTGTTGTCAAACTTTGTTTATTGTCTGCATATTTTAATCTACTGTGTTGTGTAATGCATAATTCTTTTTGCAAGGTGACCTTGGGTTTTAGAAAGGCCCCCTCAAATAAAATGTATTATTATTATTATTTAACATTATACGGTGTTGTACAGTGTGTGAGTTCTGACTAACGGCGAATATCGCGTCTACGTCGAGCCGTAGGAATGGAACTCCGCCGTAAATCGAGGACTCCCTGTATATGCTAATTATAAGTGACCGGCTTAATCATAATAAAATAAATTACAATAAAACACTTAAATACATGTCATCACATAGTAATATTCCTGTGTTACGTACACTGGGGTTACATTTTGATGCAGGCTTGGGTAGAAAATACATTTAGACTGCTTGATGAGTAACCGTGCACATTTGCTTTGCCAGCCCTTTACACCAAAGAAATCTTAAGTATTAATGTTTACAGAGCAATACATGAAATTAGAATACAGTATTATATTAATGTGATTTATACTGTAGTACTGCTGTATAAACAGTTGTTCAATTTCCCTTCTTTTTAAAAAATTTATCTATGATGATAATTTTCTATTAAAATACATGTACAAGTGGAGATATGTTTTCTATTGGACATCATGGCGTTGCCTCATAGCAAGACGTTCGTAGGCTTTTCTGCATGGAGTCTGCAGGATCTCTCCGTGCCTGCATGTGCTCTGATTTCCTCCCACAGCCCAAAGACGTACAGATGGGGTCAGCTGCTTACTCTAAATTGCCCATAGGGCGAAATGTGACTGTGGATGGTTGTTTGTCTCACTGTAAGCCCTGTGATAGATTGGCACCCTGCCCAGGGTGGAACCCACCTCTCGCCCAAAGTCAGCTGGGATTGGCTCCAGCTTTCCCGCGCCCCTTAATGGACAAGCGGTGCAGATAATGGATGGATAGACAGATGTTCTACACACCACCCAACATTTCTCCATCAAGCTGAGCGATAAAAATCAATCACATTCTCACCTGCCACTGAGCAGAAAGCCAGTGATCAGCGCCAGCAGGATGATGCCCAGTGTAACAGCCACGGCAATGACGGGCACACGGCCCTGATCTCTGGAGGCGGACACTACGGAGAAGCGAGAGCTGTTAGGCATGCTTATTTTGTATGTATTTATTTATGTGCTGTCACTGATCCCTGAGTCTGCCAGCACTGGTATCTTTAAACCAGTCGAATCGATCTACACTAGCTTAAGGAGATGTTTTCCAAGTAAACATACAAGCAGTTCTGCAAGTCATTCTGGGTACGTGCATCGACCACATGCGGTAAATCTAAATGTAAATGAGAAGGGCACACCCATGACTGTTATTAGCACGACACCTTTCACTTCAATCCTTACATTTACCTCAAAACATCTGAAGCGTGTCCCAGAAGTAATATGGCCAAAACAATCAGCAACTAATACACTTCCCTGTCAATATCAACTGATTTTATTCCACGTTATTATTTTTTATTGCTTGAATTACGTTAATTAATGGTTAATTAATTAAAGCAAATGGTGTATGGACAGACTACATACCCTAATCAATCAGTAATATTTATATGACTATTTTCTGACTGATCTGATGTTTTGTGACGTGAACGTGGCAGAATGGTTCTTGATTTACTACTGTGACTTACAGTAAGGGCTGGTTTCGAATTCAAAGCGTCGACTGAAGCCTCCGTAGCCTGCCGAGGTGCGAGCTCTGAGCTGAAAGATGTACGCTGAGGACGGCTTCAGTCCATCCACCACGATCTCAGTCTCCTTTGACTTGACGATAGTGTAACTGGTCTCCTGATCCTTCAGGACGCAAAGCAAAACAGGAAAGAGCAGAAATGTGAACAATAATGGAGCAAATTAGCTAAAGAGGGTAAAATAAAATGGTGGTGGGTTAATTAAAGAAGCAAATAAACATTCTGGTGTCCTGGGAGAGGCAGAGTCTGGGAATGCGCAAGTGTGTCTATGGTGTGGGATCACTTTCATGCTGGTCGGATGGATGGCGGTAGAGCTATGTGGTGACGACGCTATCCATTAATGGAAGGGGCACTTTTCTTTTTTAAGTGCCTCATATCAGTGTTTCCCAGACCAGACCACTGCGCTGAGGTCATACAGGAGGCTGAGCCGCTTTCAGTCCCATTGTCTCTTTAAATGGCCTGAACAGTGGAGCCAGCCAAAGCCATGATGTGAACAGCAATCTGAGCCGCGCATCAGTGCCAGGTCTGGTTTCAGCCTTTTTGTGAGCTTTGTCGCCAAACGAACACCTGACTCCACAACTCGCCATGCTGCCTGTCACCTCACCGCACTGAACACGCTTTCACTCAACCTCATGTTTTAATACAAAAAAAAAAAAAAAGCCCACAAAACAAGACTTTTCAATTTGAGGAAAATCATACACGGCAGCCTTAATCATCTGATGAGCTGTGATACAGATGTGGACCCAGCAAAGTATTTCAGGGGATCAAATACAACAGCCAAAAATACTGCAGCAGAATTGATCACGTGGAGAAAATCTTCTGTAGTTCGGCATCTCCAGGTTTCTAACCATGAACCATGTCAGCCCTTTGAGAATGTAAAATGCTATCACAGACCTTCATATTTACTCTCTCTTGTCTAAATAGTGAACTGACAACATGGATTGTTTAAAAAAAAAAATATATATATATATATAGACTGCAACAAGAGACTGTCGAGTGAATTACGTGCTGATTCTCTGCTTCAAGTGCAAAACTGTTTAGACGGATCTCATCCGTCTCTGTGTCTTTTTGGAGTCCATAGCACCGGTGAATAGATATACAGTGGTACCTTGACTTACAACCGACCCAGGTTACGATATTTTTGAGATACGAGGTTGATGTCGGGCTATTTTTACTTTTTTTTGGGACACGACATTTTTTTGTGATGCGACATTGGTGATTTCATCACGTTTCCTGCGGCCCGCCGCCATTATGCGCTCCCGTGTCCCAGTCTGCCCCAAGCCGACCTACAGATCACGTGTCGAGCTCGTTGAGTAAGCATCACCACAGCATTTCTTACTTCGTTTTGTGTTCTTCATGCCGTTTGGGAACTTTATTTGTCCTGTACCCTGTATTTTCATCATGGATCCTAAGAAAGTCAGTAGCAAGGCTGGTGCTGAGAAGAAAAAGAGGCCACTTACCTTAAATATAAAGCAGGAAATCACTGAAAAACACGCTCAAGGTGTGTGTGTCAAGGACTTGTACAAGGAGTACAGGTGGAGTAATTCTCCCATTAAGTTAAGTTTAGCGTTAAGTGTAGCATAAGTTTGGCGATACGTAAAGTATAGAATAAATGTAGCATTGTTCTGTAAGCGTATAGCAAGTGTTCAGTTGGCGATAGAGGGCGACGTACGTAACGTAAACAAACGTCCTCCGACAATCTCTTCCTCCTCCCACCACCAACGTCCGTCCTACACCTCACTGCTCCGCCTCCATCATCGCTTCTTGTGATCCTCAAGGTAAAGGACACTTCATAAAAGCCGTTAATTTCTTTACATTCACTTTTATTATTGTTTTATACACTATTTGTTATTTATATAGTACATTTCTCTTATTTAAAAACGCACAAGAAAAGAAATTGGTGTGTTTTGTTGGGGGTTTGGAACGAATTATTAGTAATTCCATTCATTTTAATGGGAAATTTGATTTGTCTTGCGACACTTTTGATATACGACCTCGCTCCAGGAACGAATTAATGTCGTATGTCAAGGTACCACTGTAATAGGAACTGCTTGTGCAAAAAAACAAAACAAAAAAAAAATCCCCTTAAACCGATATCTTATTCAGAGCTATGATCTATTCGCCAATGCTTAGGCAGTAAACGCTGACTTGTTTTCACCTTTCAGTCATATTATTTGCTTATCTGGACCTTTTAAGTGAGGAATGCTATGTATCTGGACCTTCACATCTTGATCTATAGTTGTATTCAAATAAAAATCCAAAAAATGTCAAAAGAATGATGTGCGTAAGTCAAATGTAATCTTTTCCAACACACACTTGGACCTTACTTCCAAATCCATGCTTGTTAACCATCATGTTCATAAAAACTGAGAGGCATATGCATTTCGCATCAACACACCAATACAGAAATGAACCATATTCAGATTATTAACATCAGCCCTCGTTCTCGCATGGAGTTTATTGTCCTCGTGTAATCACCTTCTCAAAGTACTTGATCTCGTACTCCAGGATGATACCGTTGGGTCTGTCTGGTTCCTGCCAGGACACGGCGATGCTGTTCTTCGCCGTCTTTCCTCTCTTTACCACACTGATGGGAGATGGAGCTGAAGAATAAAATAAATATATAAATAAATAAATGGGGTTTTTGTTTGTGTTGACTCCTCAGTCCAGGTGGAAAATACTCTTGATGCAATGGAAATGTGTGATGCAACATCGAGTAACCGCACAGAAAGGCATATAATGGGACAGATTTACAAGTTTCAAGTTGAGATTTACACTTTTTAACAGTTTCTAATCACAGCTATCTGTCTTTACCTAATGCCGTCATATCAATTCATATCAGTGTCTACGTAATAGAACACCAGTTCGTCAGAGATGTATCCTGTAAAACTTATAAATTATAAATAAAAACATCTAAACCTGCATTTTGGTGCTTGAGATATGGTTTAGTTCTGCATTGCGTTTTGTTTTGAACAGTTGCGCATGCTGAGATAGTCTAACATAGCCAAGAAGCAAAACCTGGATTTCATTCATGCTCTCACAAACGACAATAAAGTACGTGTTGTAAAATATTCCGAACATGAGCGGACAATTAGATATGGTGGTTTAACTCACACTTTTGTTTCACTTGTGTGATGAGAAATGAATTCAGTGTTGAAAATGGCTTTGGGAGATGACATGGTCTGACACTGTTTACACACTCCATTTACTGCGCATTAAAACAGTCCTGCATCCGGCTACAATCTGTCTTCAATCACAAACTTCCCATTACTGTCTACACACTGCATCAACATTAACAAGCATGAAATTGTTTTATAGAGCATGCCACGAATACAACTGGCCATAAAGTAATTCAATCACCCTCCAGCTTCTTACCTACTCAGTCACTGTGTTTAGGCTGGTGTTTTAACTTTTTTCCCCTCCCTGTTTCACATACACAGCTTCAGCTGTAGATTTGCACAGCTATGAGTCCATTTGGTCTGGTTTTGGGTTCACTCTGCACGTAATTACACTAACCAAAAAGAAAAACAAAAGCTTAAATGTACTCATGAACCCTTTCTTTCACTGATGAGAAACACCGAAACAGAAAAAAAAGGTTAAAAAAAAATCCTTTGCAAGCGTGTATAAAATTCACACACAAAAAAATTTTTTTTAGCTGAAACATGGAGATCAGTCAGCCGGCGGCAAATAAATCATTAGATAATGAGAGAAATAACTAGTTTAAAAACATTTTGTTTGTCACGTCTGACAGCGAGACAGAGCTTGATTGTAAACAGATCAAAGACAGGGGAAAATTGTGAGCTTTTGTTTCTTTTTGTTTGGGTCCATAATGAAGCAGTTCGCCAACAAAAGCACTGCAAAGCACTCAAGGAAAAAATAAAAAATAAAAAGACAGTGTTGTTCTTGCCAAAGCTCTCTACTTGCTTCGTGCTTTGTTCGTCGGTCCAAATTTATGAAACACATGGCATTTCTCCAGCCATACAGCTCTGTCCTTTAGTTTACTTTACTTTATACGTAGCAAGGCAGTACACAATAAGTGTAAAATATCTTTTAACCCTTAACATACTGGGGGGGTGGACCCCAGAGTGCCATTTTACAACTATGTAAAATATAACAACTAATTTTTTCATGATTTTTGTACGTGTCCTGCATCAGTTTAAGATAAAAAATATTTTATTTATATATATATATATATATATAAAATTAAACTTATATAAAATTCTTAAATAAAAACATAAAAAAAAAAAAAAACACCCTTGGGGTCCCGGGATGACCCCTCTAGGTATACTACGTTACAAATTTAAGGAACATTGAGGGCTAAAAAGCCGGACATTCCTGCAATGGTGGAAACTGTAAAAGGTAGAGACCTTCTGCCATCGAAATTCACCTTCTCAGACGGGGTAGCAGTGGTCAGCTACGTCCCAAAGAAAAACAAAACAGTCCGTGTACTTTCCACTCGATTCCTTGATGATTCAGTATCCCATGAAAGTCACCGGAAGCCCAACATGATCCTTGAATACAACCGCACCAAAGTTTTTGTCTGTGAGACACATAGGAAGCCCAGCACAACTGTGACCTGTGCTAAGGACTGTAGCTAAAGCTGGTTTTTCATACCGTATGCAATCGGAATGTAAAAGTGTAAACACTTTTAAGTATATGGATTCTACTAGCTATGACTCCTGTTGAAATAAATAAACAAGATCTTGTTGAACAAAATATGCCAAAATATAGTTTCAGAAACCCAAAAAACCTGTTTTGCGTAATCTACCGCGACAAACACTTGAGAAATAAAAGAAAAACCACGGGGTCCTCCGAAGATCCCAGCTTGGTAAACAATGTTGACGACCTAGGCTTGGTATGTCAAGGGTTAATGGTTAACATCAATATGGGCAAATTTATCCACCATTTCTTATTTTGAGATTGTTTAAATTCAAAACATCTAATAATTTAATTCAAACATATCATCATCATAAGACCCCCCACTCACCACCACCACCACCACCACCACCACTGGGGGAAAAAAATAAATAAAAAATTGGATCGATTCAGAGTCGAATCACTGCAATCAGTTCAGACTGGACTCACCTCACTCAGACGGTCTCGACTCTGCTCAAAAGAACCACACGGAGGGGAAAATATGGCAGGATTCAATTCGAACACACTAAACACGACATTTGTAAAAGTGTCCTAAGAGATCTACAGTTTGCAACTGCAATTAATGAATTCTATACCCTCGGTGTTCTCATTTTTCTCTTTTTACGACCGTAACAAAAAGCTGTGGCGTGGCCTCCACACACAAACCCACTGCCACCCATCTACACAAAAAAAACAACAACCCAGGAATGTGAGCCAGCTGTGTCTTCAGGGACAGAAGTGTCAGACTGTAGCCGTGAGATAAGCATTATTTAGGCATGTTCAAATGATCCCAGAGGTGCTGATATAGTAACCCGGCTGCACCGGGGCAGCATTTAGAGCTCAATAGGGTTCAGTGAAAGGGGCAGCAAAGAAAAGTCTTCTCGCCTCTTGAAATCAAAGAGTAACCGTATCCCTCCTTTTACCCAGACAAAACTATAATCATTCCTATCTTAAAAGCCTGAAACGGAATACTTGGCAACCCGATCTGCAGGCTGGCAGGCAAAGAGCTGCTTTGTGGAGGGTGGCTGGGCTACTTAAACAGTCTGGCAGCCTGCTAAATGGTTGACTTTCAGTCGGGCGGGAGACGCAGTTCCTTTGAGTTATTGATTCACAATAAGCTTTAAGGCTTTCCAGGGGGATTTTGATCTGTATTTCTGATGACGGCATGACAGGACGCAAAAACAGCTGCATCTGAGTTGGGGGTCAAAGCAAAGTAGAATGACTCTGTGGGCAGAAAATGGGGAGGTGATTTGAATATTAATGAAATATGCAGAGAATGATGACAACATCTTTATAAAATGTCGATATTGGGCAATCGTTTATGAAACAAAATTTGTGCTACCTAGAAAGAAACAGGCTTCTGATTAATTGATTAGCGGCGTTTGACGTAGTACCTCTCATAGAGGAAAATACACAGATTCATCAAATGGGACGTCGTTAATAATTCAAAAGTTCTGGAAATGGTCCGGCAAATTTTGGCGTGCAAAATGAACTCGAATAAATCACGTGCAAACTAAATCCTTGTGCGCTCAGTGTGGCAGCGTTTCTTAGCCTCGCTCATTAGCAGATGGAACACGTCCGTACTAGAGGAAGTGTGGCGGAGGAAGTGTGATGGTGCTCTGATTAATAGCTCCGATTGGGAAGTGTTGCCGTTCTGCAGCGCGTGAATCTGTTAACACTGCACCGGTGCCAGCGAGGGAGCTGCTAACGCCAAACAGCGAGGCATGTCACTGATTCCACACTTAGATGTACACCTAGATGTGTTAACGCTCCTATTTTCAGTAAGAGAGATCACACGATTGCACACTAGCAGCGACTTCGATTAATCACTCTTATCTAACATGCATCATGCTGCGTGGAAGCGCCATTAGAAGACTTCGCTTCTCTTTGGTGGCACAAGTCTGACTGCAGGCAGTATTGGTTTTTTAAAAAAAGCAATTTCAGCCAGACACTTGCATGTAATTTAATTGAAGCTAGCATGCTGGGTGTGCAGTTTTAGTGCGAGCAGGAAAGGTCACTGTTTCCAGTCCGACCTGGTCTCAATGCCAGCCCGAAGCTCTCAGCAGGCCATGTGTTTGTAAACAAGTATTGCTGGGGGGAGTCCTGCTGAGAGGCAAGATGAAAAACCTCTGGCAGGGCTTAGAGGCCCGCTGGCCAAAAACAGCCGCTGAGGTACGACTCCTGCCAACAGGCTCCCATGCCAGTGCAGACGCAGCAGGAAGGACATGGGTCTTCTTAAAAAGCATGCAACGCTGCATGAGGAACCAGACGTTCCACTGCTGCCAAAATGCCTATTGTTCCTCTGATGCACTTAACATGTCATATAACATTTCTCAATATGCCTTACCATGTGCTCTTCGAAAATATATTGCGCCCAAGGTTTATTTTAAATTCATTTCTCAGCTGAGTTGCCTTTTTTTTTTTTTTTGGTTAACCTTCTCTTATCGACCAGTTAGTCCATTTTCACTCTGGTTAGCACTTACTCACGACGTCACTGGACTACCTGCAGTAATGCATTTGACCTACCTCAGAAGCTCGGAATGACGTCGTTTTTGACCTTGGTGCATTTGGGAAGAAAACATGTTCATCTTTTGATATCACAAGCCAGCCGGATAACTAATATGAGTAATGTGTCATTTCCTCCACAAAACAGCACACTGTACAGTCGGTGTTATAGCAACAAGTGCTACTGCCCATGTTGTGAGCAGCCATGCTGAGCTGGCAAAATTTGTTGAACCTGGAGTTTTTCGTTGGTTTTTCTTAGTCGGTGGCTGGAAGTTACGAGCTACAACTTGTACTCAAAAACAGAAAAACTGGCTCCAGTGCGAATTCAGCTCCACCTATCAAGAGTGATCCAACACCATTTAACCCTTTAGTGTGTCCAGGTCCCTCACATCACCTTCTGTAGCCAGGGCGCTCAGGTCATCTGGTCAGCTGCTGCTAAGAGTCCCGAAGACCAGACTGAAGACCAGCGGTGACCGAGCCTTTGGGGTGGCAGCCCCAGGCTTTGGAATGACCTACCCCCCCCCTGGTGTATCAGATCTGTTCAGACCCTAGATGGTTTTAAATCCTCCCTAAAAACCCACCTCTTTAATTCAGGGTAAGCTTTTATATCTCTTTGTTTTGTTTCCTAAGTGTTATGTTTCTCATTCGTCTTTTCTTTACTGCTGATATTTCACGCCTCTTATTGCATTTTCTGTCTCTTATTGCTCTTCCATGTATTGATCTCTATAGCACTTTGGTCAACTTTGGGTGCTTAAAAGTGCTATAGAAATAAAATCTGAGTTGAATTTAGTGGAGATCAGCTTCTAAATCTTCACCTTCGATACGAACACCACCTTCGCCTCGAACGTCTTCATCATCTCATAGATTGCTAACTAGATAAACTGACTCGCTGCCGTAAATCAGCACAACTGCACTGTTTGCTGGCTCCACTGGTTCTATGTCGGATTTCGCTTTAATATGACGCAGGAATAATGAACCTACAGCACCAACCAACAAATCAGCCCCAGAATCACTAAGCACCTCAGCCATATTTCAATACGAACCTATTTAGTGTGGTCCACGTTGGAGCTTTTTCCTCTAATGGCAGAAGGACAGTGTCAAAAGCACTGCACTACTAACGTGCAAAAAATTGCCCACATAAATCAGGAAAACGAGCGCATTTTATTATTGAATAACTGTCTAAACAAATACATAAAGCTCTCATTCAAAAAGAAAACTTATCATCTCGAAGCCTTTGCCACAATGGCCTGAGCGTTTGTCGTGTGGCGGAAACGTTTATAAGTGACTTATTTAAATTACTCACTGGGTCACCATCTGTTAAGCTCCGACTGCTGATAACACATAGCCGCACACTGGCGACGAATGGAGCAAAACGCAAAATCGCTCAACCGCGTCCCAAAACCAACTCACTGGGAGTAATTAGGAATATTGAGTGTGGCAAGTCTTCGCAGACAGATATGTCAATTACTCGCTGTGAATGGGCAAATATTAAAAGCTCGCAGAATAGCTCTGCAAATGCCACCACTTATGTGCCTGTCGACGTTCATTGGGGAAATACGAGCACACTTCAGAGGCACATGAAAGACTAAAGCGCTAATCACTTGCACCTGCGTGCTATTCAGTTTGTTTTGAAATCGAGTTCACTTGAAATCAGTGAACATTTGATCAATCCACACAAACTGCCCTAGTTATGAAAATCTCGCTTTCCTCAAAGCAGAAACTGTGAAAAACAGATTTCTTCCTCCTCTTTATAGAGCAGGCTTGGAGGCTGTGCTTCGTTTGCCAGGGTGACGTTGACTCCGCACGCGCTGCGTCGGCTGAAGCCGTGCTCAAGCGGGCCCGTCTTGGGCTGCGGAATCGTTCTTCTTGTCACCATTAATAGTGCTTTAAAGACCTTAAACCTTCTGTTGATCTCAGAGCACCTTAATGACTGAGGCAGATGTTGAAGCCGGTTATTCAGCGGAAAGCCCCGTACATTGCTGTGCCATCACTGTGAAATAAATTAGCACCTCCATATTGTTTTTCTGTGTACTGCTTAAGTGCATAGGTGGTGCGTTTGGTGACAGAGACATAGTAGCATGGAAATAAGTGCAAATATTATGTTAAATATTTCACCCTGAATTAGACCAGAGCAGCGGCTCACAGGGGTTGTGCAAAAGGCCTGGGAGTTTACAGTAATGGATTACACAGAAGGGAAGGGGAAATAAATGGTTTGGCTCCGGCGGCACCTGTGCCACCTGCTCCTGGAGTGGAAGAGAGAGTGGAAGCACAGAGCAGGACAGTAACCACCACACACTGGAACATTTTAATAAGCTCGGAAGAGCTTGGGTTGTTACAGAAGGAGCAGAGGATGCTTTGATATGAATCTACGGCAAAATCCAGTAATCATCTGGCAACACCGATAAAAAAAACAAAACGAAAAAAGGAATCCGTCTGAATTACAGGATCACAGGTTAATGGTTAGTCGGCATTGACGAAGTACAGATTAAATTGCGTCTTTGGTTATTCCTTCTGTTATTTTTACCCGATCAAATCCCTTTCACTCCAGCGGTTCTCGCCTCATTTAATGCCTGCAAGCAACTCGCTAAAAGTGTCGCACCCACTCTTGGTTCCACCTAAACCGGATTCTCCGTGTCACAGCAAAGGGGACACGACTGCACGGAGAACTCTACTTTGGTAAACACTAAGTGTTGTGCATTATTTATTTTTCTCTACTCATGGGCTACAATTTAAAAAAAAAAAAATCGAGATAAATGATTTAAGTGTCCAGAACTGAGCCGGAAAGACAGGAAAAATGAGTACCTCCATCATGCTAGTTTTAAGGAGAGAAACGGACTGAGGTGGTGACATGACAGGCGGTGTAGTCAGAAACTGCCGGCCAGTGGCGCAGATTACGCGCATGCTTGGGCATTGCACTGTGGATTTTAATGTAATTCTGCACAGTAAAGACTAAAAAAAAAAAACAATAGAGATTTTAAATCAAATGCTTTTATTATTATTATTATTATTACTGTTGATCTGTTTGAAACATGGAGTGCTACCAGTGCAACATTTAACTTTCTTATTATCACCACCATTAACTTTATTTGTAGTGTTTCATTTTGCAATAGAGATTTTAAATAAAATGATTTTATTATTATTATTATTATTATTATTACTGTTGATCTGTTTGAAACATGGAGTGTTACCAGTGCAACATTTAACTTTATTATTATTGCCATTAACTTTATTTGTAAAGTGTTTCATTTTGCAAAAGAGATTTTAAATAAAATGCTTTTATTATTATTATTACTACTACTATTATTATTACTATTACTGTCACTACTCATCTGTGTTTGAAACACTGAGTGCGACCAGTGCAACATATAACTTTCTTATTATTATCACCAATAACTTCATTTGTAAAGTGTTTCATTTTGACATGCTCATTGTTCTTTTCTCTCTTTTTGAGCAAAATATTTCAGCAGCATCCCACATAAGTTGTTAACTAACATTAGACTTTATACAGTGGGGTCCAAAGGTCTGACAGCACTAGTGAAAATTCTTCTCTTTTGCTTTTCCTTCCCTAATTTAACACAACAATTTCATTACAAATTATATTGCCGACAGAGTGAAAAGTAAAAATCTTTAGCATATTTATGAAACAGTTTCCCAGTATTTGGTATGTGCTCTTTTCGCTTTAATGCCAGTGTGCATTCAAGCTGGCATGGACACACAAGTTTGTGCAAAATCTCATGATCTATTTTAGATCAAATCCCTCAGAGTGTTGTCTGAACACACACTTCAACACAAGAGATTAGACTTGAGGAAAACCTGACCCTTTTGCTTATATTTAAATAGGGATGCAGAAATAGTACACAATTGTGAACGCTAAATAGTTAGGATGTTAACCATTTACTTTCTTTGTTTTAAATCTTTTAAAATGATAAACGCTTCAGTTTATTTCTGGTTTTAAATGAAAATAAATAAATAAACAAATAAATAAATCAATCAATCCCAGATTTTTCCATGTGGCCTCTTGGACTCCATTGTACGTCTCTAATATTAGCATCCACTCATGCGTACTTTGACAGATTTCATTTCACTTTAACGGACTCAAAACATTCTCCATTTACTGTCACAGGAAGCGAGGGTGTGTGAGATCATTCCAGATTCATATGCCCATTAGCTTATCTCCCATTTTACAGGGGCTAAAAAAAAAACCACCCCTGCACTTTTATTGTATTTTTAAGTAATAAATAATACGACCAGCGTATTGGATGCTGAGGTCCTATGCAAAAAGGCTGTCAGGCCTAGAAATAAAATAGAACATAACCGGAGTAAACATCACTGGATTTCGTGGCGGTGTAATACTGTGTAGGGATGATTAAATCTTTATATCGCACAAGCCTAGTAAACACATTATACTGCTAGATCTGCTGCTACTCCTCGCATGTTCCAAACTAGATCATATATGAGAGCTATTAAACACTCAAAACATACCAACGCTGCCCAGAAATCAACAAAACAACTATCTATTTTGACTAAGCAGCGCTGCACGCTGCCCTAAAGGTTCTTCTGGTCTTATTTTTGGCTCAGTGCGCAGCTCTGCCTCTCCCTCTTTCAGTTCATAACAAAAACATGATGAATCCTGGCAATGTCAAAGATTGTATGGAAAAATGTGTCGCAATAATACCTTACTAAGGGCCACGCTAGATGAGAGGTCTAAAGCAAACAGTTTTCACATCGTCTGTTATGGAACACAGCACAGTGAATCCTGAGATCCCTGTACTTTCCACTTTTCACACAACAAAGGTTCTAACAACACCCGACCAAACACCGTGCTTAGCCTAGAGCCAGCCAGTTCACATGAAACATGACTGCCACTTGATGCATCGACCCAAACAGATTATCCTGAGCGCTGGCGCACAAGGCAAGCAGGTGCTCAGTATTCTACATCAGTCTCCTCACAGACTATGTGAAATCCCTTATTTCAAGGCTGTCTTATCGTAGCTGAGCTGCTTCACACCCACACACACACGCGCGCACATCCACACACACACACACCTTCCCACACACACACACACACACACACACACACACACACACACACACACACACACACACACACACACACACACAC
>JAQLOM010000009.1:15283016-15296475 GCA_030068315.1 Chrysichthys thysi | reverse complement strand
TTTGGATTTTTACAACATTATTGTTGAAATACACAGTCCTGAAAAAGGGGCGTTTCTTTTTTTTGCTGAGTATATATGCGCACTGGCCACTTTATTCTGAGCAAAGTTATTTATTTTCATACAAAGTTCCACCATTTTTTCTTACTTGTGGTAAGAAACCTATGAAACCCACGACATGTCCTGTCACTATACATGTGATGTGTCTGTGTCTTATCCATTTTGTCCTTCGGGTATGCAAACATTTCGACTGATTTTTTAAATTAAGGCTAGTCTAGACCGATGAATTTTCCTGGTAAACAAATATCTTCCTAGTCCAGACTGTAGCCTTGTGGGTTCTACTGAGCTCCAAAACAGCTAACTAGACACTTAGGATAATTGCTTGCAAATAAAGGTGTTAAATTGTGTCAGCAGGGCGGCGCGGCGCGGCACGGTGGTCTGGTGTGGGGGTTAGCACTGTCGTCTCACAGCAAGAAGGTCCTTGGTTCGGTCCCTGGTGTATTTCTGTGTGGAGTTCTCATGTTCTCCCCATGTCCATGTGGGTTTCCTCTGGGTACTCTGGTTTCCTCCCACACTCCAAAGGGGGAAAGGATTAGGCTAATTGGCTACTCTAAATTGCCCGTGAGTGTGAAGGGTTGTCTGTCTCTGTGTGTTGCCCTGCGGTGGATTGGAGACCTGCCCAGGGTGTACCCCGCCTCTCGCCCAAAGTCAGCTGGGATTGGCTCCACCTTCCCCTGCAACCCTAAACAGGATTAAGCATCAGAAGGTGAGTGAGTGAAATTATGTCATTTTACTCAATAGATGGCGTGCAGGTCAAAAAAAGAAGCTTTTTATTAATGCTGTATATTTTGTAGGCCCTAAAAAGTTGAGTTAGAAGGACAACATGGGCGAAATAATGAATTCTACTATGAGATATAAATTAATAGTAAAGCAGCGTGCCAATTCCTCTAGGTGTTTACAGCTGTCATCTCGAGTTATCATCATCTTTACCACTTACCATTATCCTCCTTCCTCGGTTTCTCCTCTTCCTGTTTTCTCTTTCTGTTTCGACTTCCTAATAGGTAAATCCTCTTCATTCTGACAGATGCACTCGTGCATTCACTGTAACCAACTTGAGCAAGTCAGTAAGATGATAACAAGACGAGGTACTTCCTGTGATGCAGCAGTGTTACATGTTGCTTATCAGAGCTGAGGGCTTCCTGCATTTGGATATTGGATTTAAGGGATCAGTTTTCAGGGGCTTTCTTAATACAGTTCAGCTCACGAACTTAGTTCATTCCGAGACTCTGTTTGTGACCCGAATCAATTTTTCCCATTGAAATGAATGTAAATACTGTACAATGAATGTGTTTCAGCCTCAAAACATGTTTTTAAAGTGTATTATGGGTTTATGTGTGGCAATAAAACATAGAATAAAATTAAAATAACCTTAATTATAGAAAAATAAAACTAAATTAATTAAACAGATGATTTTAACCCATTAACGGCCAATTTTTTCTTCTGACAAGTTTCATGTGTTTCTATTAATTTACATCCAAATAGTAACAAAAACATTTACTTTCAAGAAATATGACTGTTAATATTTCTGAAATTTCAATTTGTAGTCAAAGTCCCAAATGGGGAGATCATGGCACATGCCATCTATTTTTTATGCCATTCATTATATGATCCCCAAATGGGGACCATGGAGGCTAATGGGTTAATGCACGTTACCTTTGTGGTGGATGCGTGGTTGCTGGCGTAGGTGGACGGTGACGGAGGGATATGGTGGCGGTCCTCATGTTTTGCGATTATTTCTTTCTTTATTTCAACTGTTATACACTTAGGCTTCTTCTTCTTCACTACCATTTCCACTTTCTTGGGACCCATAATGAAGCTTATAGAGCAAAAATGCAGAGAAACACAACGATAAAAATGCTGTGAACATTTTTTTATGAGTTTTAAGCACAGAAGTTCAAAAAAATCATTAATTATACAAAAACTTACTGTAAACAACCAAGAAAACTAACCTTGCATGAGTCGACTTCTGGCGCAAAGGAAGTGAGGAGGAAGATGGGCGGGAAGGAGGTTACTCTACAGCGAATGAACACATGTCTGACCGAGACCTATTAAAGGAACACGTGTGACCTTTGTTACACAGATCCACAATACGCAAACAGAAAATGGAAAAACATTGGCGCATAAGAAGCGGACGGGGTAAATGGCCGGGGCTGTGTTTGTTCGGCAGCCGATTATGTGGTCGTGCCCAGATGCAAAATTTTAGCGGATTTTCTGGTCGGGATCCGATTTGTTCGTGTTCGGAAGCGTTCGTGACCAGAGGTTCTACAGTACATGACATAAATGAGAATCATCTGCCTTCACTTCATGTATAGCTGCGATTATTCATGGTTATCATCTCTTAACGTTTTCTCATATGTAAGGTGTTTTTCTATTACTCTCCAATGCAGATTACATACACTTTAAGTAAACTCTCATACACTTGTCTCTACTCCATTTAACTTCTGTCACTCCTTTGGCCTTGCTGAATTGCTGCAGTATGAATATATGTTCAAGTCTAAGCCAGGCCATTCTTTTCACTTTGTTTTAAAAGCTTTCCTTCCCTGTTATCTGGGAAAAATAAACCAGACTCAAGCTAGATCAATTGGATGTTTTCCTCTCTCAGGGACTCGCATCTGATAGTCATGCGAATGTTTGATGCCTTCTATAGCTTTGTACTGGAGCCCCGAGGCTAAAATAGCAAACAAGTACAAAATGCTTATAGCCTGTACTTAAGCATCATGCAAACTTTATCATTACTGCTTAAATCATCACATACTTACCTGAAAATACACAACTTGCTTCTGTACATAAACAGGTTCATTAACTTGCAGAAAGTTTGCATTCAAAAAGTAAGTATATACTAATTCAAATTGGAAGAATATTACCATCCAAGTGAGTGCTAGCGTACAATTCTGCCTTGTATTCTAACCAAAAGTGACAGCATTTTAAGTAATGGTATGTCCTTATTATGGACAACAAGTTCCAATAACTGAATCTAATAAAAACAAACCCATTATTATACTCTGATTTAATGTCTTGTGATGCTTGGTTATCATGATCAACCGCTGGGAGAGGACCACATAAGCTACAGAGAAAACTACAGCCGTGTTTCACTCAGATCTATATCACATATCCGAAGAAAATACCTATGGATATCTGTCTTATGTTGGAAATCTAAACCCCACATCTCCTACACGACTCTGGTACTTTACTTCCCAAAGAAAGTGTTTCCAGGTTCAACAATGCTGCTACTACTATTTTAGTATTGTGATGCACTTTTGACCTGTTTATATATAACAGAGTTAGATAGCGTGCCAGACAGCAGTGTTACTGACAGATATTGAACAACTCAACATGGTTTGAGAAAGTGAACTTGTAAAACTGGCAGCTATAAGCTTTCTTTGTTAGCTCCATGTCTCGGTTGTCTGAACATGTCTTGGATGATTGATTACATCTTCAGGTAAGTGGGAAAGTTTGTAGATTTCAGTTTTGACCAAATGATTTCATGACACATGGCAACAAGCTGGATCCAATTTTCATCTACGCGTGTTATGGACACTAGATGCTGTGCGTATATATACACAGCGTACGCGCTAGAATGCTTGAGCCTCCTATAGCATACAGATTTTTACACTCATATCCATGGCCACGTATTTGATTCACTTGGTTCCATTACTTATGATACTCTATTAGACAGAAATATTTATGTCTCTGGTTTTTTCCTGATCGTAAATTAATTTCATATGTACTCCCTGTGGTAGCACGGTGGCATGGTGGTTCATACTGTCACCTCATAGCAAGAAGGTCCTGGGTTCGAGCCCCGGGGTCGACCTGGGCGCCTTCCTGTGTGGAGTTTGCATGTTCTCCCCGTGTCCTTGTGGGTTTCCTCCAGGTACTCCAGTGTCCTCCCACAGTCCAAAGACATGCACAGAGGGGATTAGGCTGATTGGCTACTCTAAATTGCCCGTAGGTGTAAATGGTTGTCTGTCTCTGTGTGTCACTCTGTGGTGGATTGGCGACTTTCCCAGGTTGTATCTCACTTGAAGTCAGTTGCCCCTCACGACCCTGAACAGGATTAAGTAGAAGAAGATGAGGGAGTGAGTGAGTAAGTGTACTCCCTATATTCTTACCTCTTGTGATATCGATCTTGTCTTATTTTCTCTCTTTTCTTTGAGCTCTCCTGCCCTGATGGCCTGATTTTCCCCTACAGTGATACTACTGCTAACATAATGATTAAATAACATAATGATTATGCCACTCTAAAGACCAGGCTGGACTAAGATAGTCGCTTTTCTCCATGGTTCTGCCCTGAGCTCATAAAAATAAAAAGCACTGTTAAATAAGATATATGCCTGGTTGTTTACTATCTGCCTTACAATGAGCACATTCCTAAGTCAAGAAATGGCCTTAATGTACTCTGATTTACCTTCTGCGTATTTATCATTCTGTATATGTGGACGTCCGGTCAAGCAGGATTTGTTGTTTTTTGGGTGTTTTTTGACATTCCTTTCATCACAGACAGATGTGATGTTAGGAACAAATCATGGTGCTTTTTTTTTAACATGAAAAATCAATCAGACAATTGAATAAGCCAATAAATACAAACAGTGATGTTTTGAATAGGGGTGCATCATTACAGATGCTGGTGTGAGGTATCCATGCAGTACTACGCGCATTTACTCCTACTAGTCATGGAGATGAAACCACCTATTTTGAGTACTCTGAGAAGATTAAGACCTTAAAGGTCGAGTCCGGGTCAAGACCAGGACCCTGGGATTTTGGGGAGGTCAAGACTGAGTCGAGACCGAGACCATACATTTCCAAGACTTGGTTTAATAGGCTTATTTACCATCAACTCTGATAATATTCAAAGTGAAATTTCCGTAGAGGAGATTTAGGCTTGTTGGTTAGAGGCAGTTTGGCGCACATTACATCTCCAGCTCCCTACATGGAGATAAAACAAAAACATACCATAAAACGTCGACTCTTTTCATATGGACTCTTGAACTTTGCATCAACAAATACCTGAAGGTCTGAATGTCGAAAGATGCCCAGCTGGGGTCAACCTGAACATTTTATGAGGTCAAAAGTTTAAAAACTAAACATATCCCGACACCGAATATCATCTAAAAATCTTTCAGATAGATATCGAGCTCCTTTGAGAGCTCACCTTAGCATGTGTTAGTAATTGCAACGTACTAGGATTTCATAGTCGCAATTTCATAAGTGTGACCTTTAGTGTGAGTGCATTATGTAGCTCTCAACATGTAACAAGTGAACACAATTACACAGTTTATTTTTCCTCTGTGAGCCACTGCACACCATGTAATGCAGTCATAATTAATAATTAATTGATTCATTTTAAGTGGTTAAATGCAATAACATCCGAAGTATACAGCTCTGCACAAGGAGTTCATTACGAGTCCAGCAGCACATGGCAGCAAACAACATAAACAGAGCTTCATAAACTGTTCCATGATGCCCTTGAGCGATTAACGCCAAGTAGTTTACTCATTCTGGTAGCAATATTGTATTGATATAGATACATACCAGGAGATATGTCCTAATACTTTGCTTGAAAAGCGCAAATGGAATTGATTCATCCCCAGTTTTGATAAGGCAAAGTGTTAACAGTCCTCCGCAGCAGAATGAACATGTAAAGTGCCTTGTGAGTGTGGATTTCATAAATATAATGTCTCTTGTAAAGTGACTGAGTGCTGTGGGTAAAGATTGTACGAGGGAATCAAAGTGAAATTGAATGAACTGAAGCCCTCAAGGCTGATCTGTTGAGGAGTCTAATGGCCTGTGGGAAGTGACTGTTGGCATATATGTTGGTTGATCTTCACTCGAAACCATAAACAAACTCCTTCAATGGTCTCCTGATGCTCTTGCAAGGACTGTTTTATGAACTCCCATGACTTACAGCTTTCGACTGTAGCCGATTCTCTTGACATTCTCACCCTTCTCGATCTCAGGGTAGCTTTAAATGCTGTTGAATGTAATCTACTGCCTCCATGTCTTTCTTCTCTTTGTATGCCATTGCTAAGCTGATCAAAAGTTTGCGGAAACCTGGCCATCGCGTTCGTATGTTGTTTTTAAGCGTTCCTTTCCAGATGTAGTCCTCTTTTGCTATTATAATAACCTCCACTTTTCCAGGAAGGCTTTTCACTAGATTTTGAAGTGTGGCTGTGGGGAATTGCCCATTTGACAAGAGCATTAAGGATGTCAAGCACCGATGTGGGACGAGAAGGCCTGCCATTCCAGTTCATCCCAAAGGTGTTCAGTGGGGTTGAGTTCAGGGCTCTGTCCAGGCCACTTCAGTTACTCTACGCCAGAGGTGCCCACACTTTTTCAGCACGTGAGCTACATATAAAATGACCAAGTCAAAATGATCTACCTAGTATAAAAATGCAAAGCATATATAATATATTGAGTATTCTTTATTTGTACAATATATGATGATGTACCTTGCATAACTGCATGAGCCCATATTGCACAATACAACTGTATATTTTTTGTCATTACCTAAGAGCTCCTCTTTTGCAGTCATATCGGTAAACACCATCTGAATAAAAATGCACAATTGGGTTGTGTCACTCGCGTCTGTAGACTCGGCCAACTGCAGTGAGAATCACTCGCAGTCCGCAACATCCTTCCAAAGTTGCTGGGCCAAATCCTCGGCCATGGCTTCACAGCACCGTGTAACTGTACTTCTTGATAGCCGGAGAGCTTTGATTGAAGATAATATTTCTGGTTTGTTTTTAAAGTCTCGGAACAATGAGTCAGCTGCTTCAACGAATGCCTCTTTTGCCATCTCTCCATCTTGGAAGGACTTCTTGTGCTTAATGATGGAGTGATTCACCCAGAATGATGCTTCGGTGGCTGCCTTGGCTTTTGTGGTCAGCTGTGAGAAAAATGACTGCTGTCCGGATATCTAGGATTTTAGTTCCTGCGCCTTTCTCTTTCTCAGCTCGCTTTTCGGGGGGAAGTCAGTGTCGTAATTTTTATGAACAGTCCGGAAATGCCACTCCACATTTCCCCTCTTTGGAATAGCAGTGGTAGACTAGCAGATGAGACAAACGCATTTCGAATATGACATTGTGAAATGGTATGGAAATGGTAGGTTTTTGACTTCTTACTTGGTCCAGCTCCCCTACTCATTTTTATACCCTTTCTTGAGTTTAGGAGAAATAAATTGGAGGCTAAACTAGGCAACTCGGTAGCTTGATAGAGTTTTTGGCGCGGTTGTATGCGCATCTGTGGTGACCCATGTGTCAGGAAAGATCAGATGTCAGATTGGCTGCTCTGTATGTCAATCAAGTGACAAATTTCATAGTTTCATAGTTTCATCAATAAAACTGTATATTGTAGCAGCGTTCCCGGGCGTGGGTGGTGTTTCTCGGCATGCTTTGCGCTGCTGTGTTTTGTGCTCCAGCGTTCATGGGACGATGGGTTCCTGGGGTGGGTCGCAGCCATTTTTGAAATGCGTGCAAGGTTATGTGTGTGTAAGTACATATGCTAATATGTGTGATGTGTTGCGTGTGTTCTCGTGTTACTAAGTACGCTTGTTCTTTTAAGAACTACGCTGCTTAGTAACCGGAGCTGTTAATAAAGAGCTTCCCAGCTGTCGTGTGGGGATTTTTCTACAACTTCTGTTGTCGACTCCGGTCATTTCCCTCATCTTCCAGGTTATGGATGGAAGATTCTACGATATGTTTGCATGCTTTCAACTTTGTGGCAAGAGATTGGAGTAAATGCACACGTATTGGTGCGATGGTCAGGTGTCCACAAACGTTTGGCCAAATAGTGTATGTAAGCATCAGTGTCCTCATCATCACTCTAAAGCTCTGCATAAACATTAATAGGCAATCCTAAAGTTTTGCTGTTCTTTTTGCATGAACGAAATATTTTGTGATATTTATGTACGGTAATTGTCCATTTGCCTGAAATGCAATGTATTAGCCAGGACAGTTTCTGTAGCACATAATCCAAAGATATAACATCATGCGGAACAGTTCTGACATTTAAACAACGATGAAAGACATCAGCTGAAGCTCCAGCTTTCTCATTTAATCATGGTTTGGATAAATAGGTAGGACTGTATCCCGTGGGAGTAAATATATTTAGACATAAAAAAAAAATAAATATTGTTGCCAGGGTTGAAGCTCCAGATCAGCAAAGTATTCAATTTATTCTTACCACAAATGAATTTCAGCTACTATCTTGTATATTTGTTGTCTTATGTTTACTCATTCAAATACTTGTTTTTTTTAAACGAAGGAATCTTTTTATGCTTGCTTTAAAAGACGTTAATCTCTGTAATTTCCTATTTAAATAAATTCCTTTAAGCTTTCTGGTACAATTTAGCTTTCAAACTGTGACAGGCTGAATGATAGCAAATTGTGCCAAGTAAAACGAATTCCAGTCGTCCAAGACGGTCACGCTGAGCAACAAACATTTGTTTATGTTTATAGTTTACAGTCAATCCAACACCAGATCTTAATATCAATTCATGATATTAAGTTAAAAACTGAATACGATATGACTCGTTAGACTTTCATTACATAGACTTTATTACATATTAGCTATACCTAGTGTAGATCGCAAGAAGATATGGTTAGTAAATAACCTTAGGGTTCAGTGATCATGAAGCCATGAAACCCTGTTGCCATAGCAGATTCTTTGGGTCTGTAGGGTCAGCGGCAGAGCGAAGGCTCCCTGTAGGCAGCTATAGTCATGCTGTCACTAATGATTAGCAGTGGAGCAGTTGAGATTGGTATTCAACATTGGGCGTTGGAGGAAAACTGTATATGCAGTATTTATCACCCTTAAACCTTTTCACGTTTTGGAGTTACATACTGGAATGGAAATGGACTCGATTGAGAGATTTTTGTCATACATCTACACACAAAACAGACCATAATATTGAAGCCGTAGGGGGAAATCAATATAGTTTCTAAAATTATTTGGGGGGAAAAAGTGTTCACTCTGTTTGCTGCGAAACCCCGGTGAAATTTGTTACGGGGCAACAAATTTTCAAGGAGGTATCTAAAGTCTAGGTCAAAGTTCTGGAAAAATATGAAACAGGGTTTTGTGTGTAAAAATATTCCTTTGAGCATCAAGCAGAACACCATTCTATTTATATCATTTTATATGTTTAGATTTTTCCAAAAGATTAAAAAAAAAAAAAAAAAAAGCCAGTAACTCGCTAAGAAGTGCATTATTCAGAGAAACAACCAAAAAGCCAAGGGTCACTCTCAAGATGATGCCAATGCCACCGTTCTTCACTGTGGGGAATGTGTTCTCAGGTTGTTGAACAGTGTTGGAGTTCTGCCAAATGTAGCACTTTGTGCCAAGGTCAGAATGTTCAATTTGAGCCTTGTCAGACAAAAAAAAAAAAAAAAAAAAAACTTTTTCCCCCACACATGTTTTCTGAGCCTCCAAAACGCCTTTTGGCAAATTCCAAATTTTATATGGCTTTTTTTTTCTTACACGGATTTTTTTTTCTTTAACGCTCTTCCATAAAGCCCAGCTTTGTGCAGAATCTGGGTTATGGATGTTCTGTGAACAGCTTCACCCATCTGATCCATAGCGCTCTCCAGCTTCTACAGCATTCCCCTCGGCCTCCTGGTTTCTTCTCTGACTTATGCCCTAGTTTCAGTTAGTGATTTTGGTAAACAGCCTCCTCTAGGCAATGTCATGGTTGTACCATGTATATACTGTATTTTAGGTAGGTGCTCTGTGGGATTTTTAAAGTTTAAGATATTTTTCATAACCAAACCCGGACTGATACTTTCCCAGAACTTACAGCTTTCATTTTTTTAATACATTAATTAATTCAGGCACATCTGGTTAATTGTCTGATTCTTACTTTACAAAGCTAAATGGTAGAATTTCAAAGTCTTTTTGTTTAAAGCCACAGAAGGGCGACTAGTAAAAGGTCCAGCATGCATGTTTGCTCGGTGAACTCCACTGAACTCCCTTATGTCAAAGTCACACTGGTTCAATGAACCCTGATTCCTCTTTTCATGAACTTGTATGAGATTGAACAGGCTGGTCACTTGCCATTGCTGACTTTCTTCTTCTTCTTTACAAAGAGCCTGGCAGTGTTGCGGTTGTGAATAATGCTGATTGATGTCTTCATTGTTACATTGTTCTTCTGATCAGCCAAGAAGAATAAGAGCAGTCAGAGACTCCTTTGAAACTCCTCCATGAAACGCTCGGAGATTGCACGTCTCAGTTCTTTTGGAAAGACCAGTTTTGCTGTACGAATGATTTTCTTTTTTTTTTATTATTATTTTTATTGAAACGCATAAAAACATTAGGAGCACCACGTGTAAGCAGGGATTGTTGCGCCAGAATTGGAAATGAAGTCTAAAATAATCGGTTTCAATTTAGAGTTAGCCCTCTTGCACTTTATGATCATTGAAACACAAACATATGGCGATTGGATGGTCTGCACTGCGTCAGCCATAATTAAAATGCAAGAACATATCTGCTACTCAGATCTCTGGTATATAGTACAACCAGGCAGTGTTTCCTGGCCAGGGGCTTCCCTGGTAATTTGATTACTTTTAACACTTTCTGCAATGAGATGAGATGACATGTTCCATGCGTTACATTAATTAACCACAAGTATCATCAACGGTTTGCTGTTAATATGTAAAGCAAATAAATCAAATATGTAAAGCGAAATTAAGACAAAAGCCAAATTCAGAGATTCTCCATGTACTGCGTGTTTACTGTGGTTAGGGTTAATATGTAGTAAAATAATGTATCAGAAGAAGAAAGGTAATTTTCAATGAAATGCATGTGAAATAAAAATCCACAATCGTTTGAATACAATAAAACAGAAGGATGGGTTTTTTTTTTGCATTCAGTAGATAACAATATGAAGTCAGGTACAAATTAAATAAATAAATAGATAAATAAAACAATATAAAATGTGACAAAGGGACTGGGCTTGAATGACAGGTGATATAACAATGACTGGTGAACGGAGCTAGTGCTAAAAATGTGTATAAATAATAGACAGAAAAAAGTAGTGCTTTTTTTTTTAACACGTTAATGTTAAAACACTATTCCCTGGTGCATACTGCATGTGTTTCTAGTGGTCCAGTGTTCGGTGAAATAAGGTAAGATAGGTAAGGTGGCGTGCACGTCATTGCAATTTCCCTCCTGGATTAAATGGATTAAAATGAGATTTACTCTCCTCACATCAACTGCCAACTATATGCTTATTAACCGTTCGGTTCAGCAAGACCACTTACTTTGGCGTGTTTCTCCGTCCATTACTTAGCTCAATTTTATAAATTGATAAATAAATAAATAAATAAATCTAAATACAAAAAATAAAACTAAAAATACAACAACAACAACAACAAAAAATCTAATTAAACACGGGGATGCAAAGTCATGGCACCCTAACGCTAACGGAAATTCACTTCAAACATCCCTGAGCTCGGTACTTATATGGGTGAAATATTTCAGAGAATATTAAATTTAAGAAATTTATTAAGCCTGGTCCTACGAGGGTTAAGAGGAAGCTCACAGGATCTTGCTGAGCTCCTTGATCCTCTAAAGCGAATCATTTATGTCAGGGGTCAGTCAGCTGTCCCTTAATCTAAAAGGAAGGCGGGGAGTCTGGTCCTGTCCCTAATTAACTAATTAGGACTTACACACAACATGTGCAGTGCAGGACAAACAGAGATAATGAAGTCGGACACTCACTCGTGGTCTGTCAAAGTCTTCAGAATAAAAACCTCCAAAAGGATCGTTATATTTATGGAAAGCGTGCACACTGTATGAAGTTATGCGCTGTAGATAAAGCTGTAAACTAGATGATAATTTATGTAGATATCTAAGACAAGTAACTAAATACTACTGGCTTTAATGTGCCCATTTCTTGAAGTAGTAAAAGCTATTCAGCTAATTTGCAATGGTAATAAGCCACTGCATTGTAAGTTTCACAACTGCGTGCTCGGCATGCTTCCCCTCTCTTGGTCTTAATTATGTGCTCCATTAAAGTGCCACTTGAAAATGGCAGTAGTTATGGATGTCTGTTCACGCAACCTTACATGCATTTCACATTTATTCAGCTGATAAAAATGCTATACTTTATCGGGGTTTCTAGATAGGAAAGGTAGGTTTGGTTAGCTCAGCTGTCTGAACTACATATCTTCTTAATCGAGGAAGGATGGGGGTTGGAAAAACAGACCATCTGTTAAGTCTGTGGATAAGTCTGGGTGGGTTTCACGTACCACTCCGCCCGTGTTCATGCCCCAGACTATATATGTGTGTAGTAATACTAATGATGTAAAATTACGGCCTCGAGTACATGCCCAATGTCCTGTAATCTTTATATTTAAACTAGAAATTGACGTTCCCTTTGTCTTGCTAGATATTTATTTATTTATTTATTTATTTATTTATTTATTTATTTATTTATTTATTCATATGTCATTAGAAAAAGCCAGACCTGCTACAAATGGATGAATGTGGATGGTAGATATGAAGTGATTTTTTTTTATATCACTGATATAGTCATGACGTAATATACTACAGACCTGCCTGTGTCCTGCATGCGCTTCAGAGCGTTTCTGCTTCCTCAGTTAAGATGTATTCAAGACCATGAACAGATGCCATACTTCTTCGAGCAGCTAATGATTTTCTGCCATGATCCAGGACTCAGACATACTGTACTTGTCTAAGTGCTCGATTCCAGCCTTAATAAACACTAGCAGATGCTCATAAGTTCCATCATCTGAGCTGTGTTTGTATTGTTTTTAGTGAACTTTCTTACAGCACAGGCTATGAATACCTAGGGTTAGCCATGCGAGCTTTTGCTATGTCAAGGTTCGATCACTGTAATGCCTTGGTATCTGGATGTTCCTGAATAAACAAGCTTCAGTTGATCCAGAATGCAGTCCTTAGAGCCAGTACATTGTACCCTATTACCCCTTATTTTATACTTCACTTAATTTCAGAAAATTGTTCCATTGATCACAGCATGCTACGATTGACTTCTAAAGCACTGAATGGTCTCTCATTACGGTACCTGTGTGAAATTTTGGTTTATTATGATCTGCTCCACCCACTTTGATCGAATGTTTGAGGTCATTTATTAATACAGTGGAACCTTGGACTGCGCTCATAATTCATTCCTGGTTAGTCAGAATTGGTGGTGAGTTTAATTCACCGAACGCATAGTGTAGTTTTTGGTGCAGCATAACACATAGAGGAGGAAAGCACATTGACCAACAATAACCTTGCATTGCGAGCACAATTCGTTCTGGAGACGTGCTTGCAATCCAAAGCACTCGTATATGAAAGTGAATTTCCCCGTTAGAAATAATGGAAACTCAGATAATTCGTTTCACAACCCACAAATATTTATATAAAAATGATTAATACAAAATATGAA
>JAQLOM010000009.1:15223428-15236610 GCA_030068315.1 Chrysichthys thysi | reverse complement strand
TGATATTTTATTAAGTGATTAGGTGATTATTTTATTAAGCTTTTATTAAGGCTCATTTTATTAAGGTGTATCCATATAAATGGCCCACCCTGTATATATAAAATTATATATATGTGGCTAAATCTTACTTTGTTTTTTTTGTTTTTTAGCAGTCTTACTTTAACATCAAAATGTCTTTTGATATTTTTACTGGAAACTAGGAAACTAGCCTCTTCTTACCTCCTTATCTAGTCAAGAATTACAATGTAGGGCAGCAAGAATGAACATGTAGGGCTTAGGAATATTAGCATTGCCAGCATCTGTCAGGTTTGTTTGTTTGTCAGTGTGACTTCGCACGTTGTATAGTTAAATGGTTAAAGATGATATTAGAAACGATTTATATGCCAATTATGCTGATTAAGGTCCAGGAGCTCAGCACTGCTTGCCATGTACATTAGCCATACTCCTGCTCTTTTTAAACGCCGCTCTTGATTGCATTATGTGTATGCCCAGAGAACGAACCCCAGTCAAGGTCAAGTTTGGAGGTCGCAACACGATCCTGGAGATTCTCCATGTTGTTCTGGTGTACTCTATATGGATGGAAGACTTTACGTCTTTGGTAACATATTCACTGAACACCAGAGTGTGGGCCATTATTTTAAACAACACCCTGGGAACAGCCTTCAGCACTTAGTTCATTTTGTGGCGTTGACGAGCTCTTAAAGACTTCACTGTTGGCACTCTGGCCTGTGTCAGCGTGTGTTGAAGCTACTAATGGCGCCTTGGCACGAGCCCTTTCAGAGCTGTCTCACACGGCTGTTCTCAGTTCTCCTTCAGAAACAGAGGGAGCGCAAAATCTGAAGAAGAAAAAAAAACCTACTGCTCTCACACTGCTTCATAATCTAAACTAGACACGAGTAGTCTCTCGTTTGCGAGATCCGAGGAACGTGTGTTTCCTTGTTGATATCACCTGTCATCGCATGAAACTACAGACTCAGTAACACGGCACTGTCTATGTTGCAGTGCAACTGAACTGTAGGTGTAGGAATTGGACAATATTTAAACTCAGTATTATGGGGTTCTGTCTGGTATTTTGGTCGAAAATGTGCTAACGGCATAAATATCAGTACTGAATAGATGTTTTTTTCTTCTGTGGTGTTATTTTGGTGCCATCCTGGGAAAAAAGGAAACTCACAGATCATCGTTCAGGGTGAACACATTCATAGGATGAATGCAACATCATAGGCTCTGGCTAATCGATATCCAAGATCCAATCCAATCCAAACTCTGAGAAGTATACTTGAAGCATTAATATGGGCAGCCAGAGAATAAAGTAACTTTTAACTTCGACATATTCATCTTGAGACCTGCCCAGGGCGTATCCCGCCTCACCCGATGTCAGCTGGGACTGGCGCCAGGCTCCCCCCGGGACCCTGAACAGGATTAAGCGGCAGAAGACGAATAGAGATGAATATTCATCTTGATATTATTAAGAAGTAAGTGTAAAAACAAGCAAAGGGAAGGGACAGTGTCTTTGCTGATTGTATGAGTTATAAACATTCTGGCACATTAAAAAGTCTTCAGCTTAACAAAAAGCTAAAATGGGACCTAAAATCAGACAAGAGTAGCATATTCAATATTATCGACATAAGCTATCGAAATGCAATGTGCTTAAAAAACTGAAGTTTTTGGTGGATCCGGGACTGAAGGTCGGCCAACAGACATTGTAAGCCATGCTTCTGGAAATCTTTAGGTAAAATTTTCAAATGTTGAGGAAGCGCTTCAGATTTTTCTCCGAACGCTGAAATCATTGTGCATTTTAGGTCTTTCAGAGTCGACGCCGAAAAATAAAACTTTATATTACCACCTAAATGTTTTACAAACATTTATCAGGTATGTTATAAAATGAAACTCATTTCGAATTGATCAGGTTCAACTGAACAAAACCAAATCATGTTAGATCAAAATCTGGACTTTCAAACTGAGTTTCGACAATGTTCATTTAAAATAGCCTTAAAGTGTAGCTCTACTGGGATGGGAAAGCAAAGAACATCAAAGTTTTGAGAGGTGGAATATCAAAATTGTCATGTCCCATATCTCAGCATGGCTCTTCACCAAAACCATAACCCTATAAAAGCATAGCCATAAAGGTTAACCATGAACCTACATTACCTTCTGTTTTACTTATTTCTGTGGTTCTGAAAGATGGCTGGCATTCAAAGCTCCATTTTCGGCCTTCCGATGCCATGGAAACCATACAGACTGCATAGACGGCAACATAAAATAACTGTTTAGAAAAACTATTTCACATTTGACTCAGATTCAGGTGTACAATTTAATCTCTGAGTTTCATGACAGGACCGGAAATCTTGCTCTGGCAGAAGCCTGAGCTGTCTGAGGATCCTCAGGGTTTGGCACTTTCAGACAGCTGAAAACTTGAAAAGTGTTCTCCAGATCCGCCTGAGGAGCAGACAGGCCGAGAACTAGCAGCAGGAAGTAATGAAGCCATCTATTGCCATTGACTTGTTTGCCAAATTAGGATATATTATCACTTAAAATTCCCCCCACAGACTTTATTCAATTATTTCAATTGGCCATTTTACCGAGAGACTATGGAAGCACTATTTGTCCTTCTTTAAGATAAAGGACACTTAATTACTTCCATTAATTAAGCCCGTCCTTGAGGATTTTCCACCCACATTGTTAACGTTGCTGCTGGAATGTTTCCTTTTTTCGTTAAAGTTTTGAATGCTGCCATATACTTTGAGCAAGTTGTAGCCTTGGTTAATTTTTTTTAATGGAGGAACAGATCTCAGATGTGTTTTCATTCATATTGAGGAGTTTATATCTACACATATATATATATATATATATATATATATATATATATATATATACGGTATACACACACACACACACACACACACACACACACACACACACACACACACACACACACACACTAATCTATAATCTGTGGCCTCAGTGGGGACAGCTCACCAAAACTGGACAGCTAAAGATTTTACCTGTATATTGTTGATGACCTTGTGCCTACTGTGGTCTCAGATTCCTGTTCTTGGCTGACAAGAGAGGAACCCTACGTAGTCTTCATCTGTTGTAGCCCATTTCTCTTACGGTTGAATGCATTGTGCTTTCTGATTTGTTTTTCTGCTCACTGTAGTTGTAAAGAGTGGTTATTTGAGTTACCATACCATAGCCTTCCTGGTCATTTAAACCAGTCTGTTTATTCTCCTCTCATCCTATCCAACTTTATTTTATAAAGCACATGTAAAACAACCGAGTTGCCGCCAAAGAGCTGTACAATCCAAACTTAAACACACATACACATATATTAACGCGAGATTTAAAAACAAGAAGAGATGGAGCCAGCCTAACATCTAAAGGCAACTTGTTCCAAAGCTCGGGAGCCATGAAAGAAAAAGCTCCATCCCTTTGAGAACCACCAAGGTCAGGTGATCAGCAGACCTTAGGGACCAAGAAGGAACGTAAAGCTGAAGCAAGTCAGAGAGGTAAGGTGGAGTGAAGGCCATTCAGACGTTTATATATTAATAAGAGAATTTTAAAATCAATTCTATAGCGCGGTGGAAGCCGATGAAGACCGGACAAAATTGGTGAGATGTGTTCATGCCCGTGTGTCCCAGTTAACAGGCGAGCAGCAGCATTCTGGACAAGCTGAAGGTGGGAAAGGGCAGCCTTACTAACCCCAACATAAAGGGCATTACAATAGTCCAGACGAGTTGTAATAAAAGCAGGAATCACCTTTCCAAAGGCTTCCCATGTCAAAACAGGCTTTAGCTTAGCGATCTGCCTTAAATGGAAAAACCTTTTTCTGAACACCGGCACTAATTTGCATGTAAAACAATAAATAATTTGCATCATCAAGATGATGTTTCCACCCATTGAACTTCCACTTATTCTGAGTTTTTGTTGTTGTTGTTGCTCACAGCATTCTTTATAAATTGAGAGATCAGATTTTTCTGATGTTTGACGTGAACATGAACTGAGGCTTGTGCACGAACATAAAGGTGTCCCTAATATAATGGTAACTATGAGTGAATGCGAAGAACGTATTTGTTTGTATCAGATATCAAATAAATACTATGCAATCCTGACTCCACAAAACAATGCAGAAGATCTTTCTGTTCGAGTCGTTCACCGCAGACTGCCGTTCAGCCCTGGCATTCTCTCCGCAGCTCCACCACAAGCCCTTTCATTTACAGGAGGGCTTCAACCGACCTGCCAAGCTGCTAAACAGCTCTGCCACAATTTGGCTATACAAACCTTTATGCCTTTGCTTCGTTCTTTCTATAGGTGCGGATTTTATGCAAATGCAATATTTATGGTGTGTGTGCTCTCCCAGGCCTGAGGTTAAATGCACACAACAAGCCATTTCAAGTTCACCAGACAATGGATGCAAAAGCCAAATATTGAAAGTGGAGCCAAAATGTCAGTCCAGCTAGGCCTAACTAAAGCCTGGCATGGTGGGGAGCCAACTGGCTCCCCAAAAAGAGGAAATATTTGTCGTTATTGCCTGAGTGACGTGAAAAGAATACGTGAATCAGTGGCTGACAGAGTCTGAATAGGGATGGGATCTTGCCATTGTGCACAGCCTCCCCTCAGTAGCAGAAAGAGCAGCGGAAGGCTGTGGAAATAGAGCCACGTTCGTGCTTAAATGATTGTTTGACTTTCCCATGGTCCCCAAGCTCCCCTCCGTCTAATGAAGAGAGACAGTGTGACAGGCAGGAGAGAGGCTGGGACTCCCAGACCCTGCGCTGCAGACGCTCGCCTAAATTTAGCCCTCCTCATCCAGCTGTCTCCACAGGTGGAACAGGCTCCTGAGCAGCTCCGCGCAGCACGTCACGCTACTTCAAAACACGAGCCTTCCTCAGCATTAGACACATGCCAAAAACACACCCGACCAATGCTGACAGGCTGGCTGCAGTCTCGTTTTTATTTTTATTCACGAAAAAAAAAAAAAAAAAAAAGATACCAAATGAAAACAGGAATTTAATAAAAGACACTAAATCTGTTCTTATTAGCAGCTTGCTGGGTTGCATTATGTGTTTTAGCATGCTGTCTGTGTTAATCCAGGAAGGCAGACATAATTACCCAGAGACACTGGTGTGCAAAGAAATGAACGTACGTGATCGATGTGACCGTGTCTCCATCTGCCTGTAGCACCACAGAAGTGCTTTCTCGGCAAATACGCTGCTACACAGTGGAGACGTTCGGGTTTGAGGTCAAAAGATGAACGCGAGACGACAGATCAGAATCCGGCTTTCATTTCCTAAGATTTATATCTTACACTAGCTGAATAGCCAGAGCCTTCGCTCGCTGAGTGCAAGGGAAAAAATAAAATGTAGTTTTTATAAAATAAATTTGTTAATTGCCAATCTTATTTTTCAACACACAGTGGTCATACGTCATTTGCGTTTCAAACATGAAAAGAATTTTATATATTTAGATCAAAGTTTTCTTAAATAATGACTTCCCAAATAGGTGTTTACTTCTTTTCAATATCAGTAAAATAACTCACACACAAATGACAACGATTCGTAAAGACGATATAAAAATGGCGTCCAGAAACGAAGCGATTAGTTCGAATGTAAGCGCTAGTTACGCTGTTTCCGCTCATACGCACGTATAATGTGTTCTGTGTTCGTACGTCATTTCCGTTTCAAACACGAAGAGGATTTTATATATATATATATATATATATATATATAGATTAACAACAAATTTGCCGTTGCTTTTGCTGTCTTCGAATGGCGTCTAAAGACCTGTCTCTTCCTGAAGCACTTAAATTAGCATTTTCATTTAAACAAAAAGTGGCGTTTTGCTTTTATTACTATATTACCTCCCCAACAGAGTTTTTAGACTGTTAGTATCCTGCAAAGCACTCTGGATGACAGCATCTCCCAAATGCCATAAATATAATTGGTGAGATTATTGATTGGTGCATACACTACAAGCCAAATATGAAAAAGGAATACGGCTCTTACAGTTATTTATTTTACCTCCTACATAATGACAATAAATTGTCTGGGGTGGAAAGCAACAAACTAAAGTACAGAACACATTACAGTACTTGCGTACACAGATTTCAGAAGTAAACAAATGGTATCAGCCTTCACTACCAACATTGAACGCAGAAGCGATAACTAATTACAAGCATTGCTGACATTACTATAGAGTCACGCTAATCTACGCACAGAAACCCAACGGCGTCTTGACTACACTTATAACAAACTAAGCTTATACCAGACAAACTAAAATTATAACAGAGTTGAAGAGATGATTTAATTCAGTTGTGTATACTTTATATGTTAAATACTACATATCTAAGCGGTGCTACAGCCTATAGGTCAAGCCCAGGATAACGTCTAGGCAGTAACTTTTTTTAGATAACAACTATGGAGCAAGAAACACATACTGTAGGATTAACATCATCTAGATTGCTAGCTAGCTAATGAAACTAACAATCTCCTGAAAACCCATCAGCATTTGGCTAAGCTAGCTATCTATCCAGCTAATGATGCATTTCTTTATCCAGAGGGGAACAAGAAACATATACCGTAATTTCCGGACTATAAAGCACATCAGAATATACACCGCACCCACTAAATTCTAAAAGAAAAAAAATATTTGTACATATATTAGCCGCACCAGACTATAAGCCGCACATATATACATTGTGAAATGAGATATTTACACACAAAGATTTTGTAAATGTTTATTTACATTCCTTAATTGTTTCCAAACGGTGCCTGTAACACGGCAGTAAAACGACTGACCGAACAAAACAGAAAAGTCATTCATGCTTTTATTCATCCTCCTCCTGTGCACTGAAACCACTGAAGTCGTCTTCTTCAGTGTTGGAGTTGAAGAGAATCAGAACATCTCCGTCACACACCTTTTCAGTCTCTCTGTCGGTGTCTTGCTGGTTGCGTCGAGTGCGCCAAAAACTACAGGTAGCGTCTTCGTCTTCGCATTGACCTCTTGTGTCTGTTACGTTTTTGTGCCCCCTGATGGCAGGTAGCGAAGAAAATTCTATAGATAAGCCGCACTGTTGTACAAGCCGCAGGGTTCAAAGCGTGGGGAAAAAGTAGCGGTTTATAGTCTGGAAATTACGGTACACACTTGAACGTGACAAATATCTGCATAAAAGCTGTATTACTGCAAAAAAAAAATGCACATAGATAGCCGTTGTTGATGTATGTATACATTTTTTTGGGCCTCTCTGGATACTGTTGATAACGGAGTTGGTGTTTGCGTTAGCATAGCTCACTTGGTTGGTTACCAAAGTTGTTCAAAATCACATTCCTCAGAGGTGAATTATTTTCAGATGAGTTGTCAATTGTTAAAAAGAAAAAAGTCATTTGTACAGATATTCCTTCCTTTGTTTTGTTTTTTTCCCCAGCTTGTTCAGGCAACCTATGGACTCTTACCCGAGCAACCGACAGAAGTGAGTTATTACAACAGTAGCATTACTTCTACTCACGTCTGTGTT
This sequence comes from Chrysichthys thysi, assembly GCA_030068315.1. Classification (NCBI taxonomy): domain Eukaryota; kingdom Metazoa; phylum Chordata; class Actinopteri; order Siluriformes; family Claroteidae; genus Chrysichthys; species Chrysichthys thysi. The sequence goes on along the minus strand of JAQLOM010000009.1, from coordinate 15,229,100 downwards.
TTGTACCCTTTCCTCTCGGATAGCAATGTTTCATCATAAGATAAAGGACTTGGTATTGATTTGTATTTACAAGGCACAAGTAGATGCTGAAAATATACATTATGATTTACTGCCTTTACTTTGTGCCTGCATGAGCCCTGTCCATGTGACTGGCATATTTTTATGACACAAACAAAGCACTGGCACATCTGTTGCATTCAGATGAATTTGGCAGGAGAACACGTTGGCAAGGACATCTAGAAAGCCTGAAATCATTAAATGAGCTCCAGTGACACATAATCGCAGGCGAAATGGAGTTCATTTAACAATCGCAAATGATTCATGGATGCTTTATACAGCGGATATTAAACGAATTATAAATGCCAAAATCTTACTTGGCCTTAATGTCATTGTAGAGAAATACAAATGATTGCCACTCATAAAAAGCATACTCATTCCGGTTACTAAAAACAGAAACGCGTCGATTTTGGTGAGCAGATCTCGATTATATTTATTCATTACTAATGAATCAAATCCTTCTGCTTGTATTTACTTTGCACAATGCAATTTTCCATTGTAAATGAAATATCATGTTATTTACAACTGTTTTGAAGGGATTGCGGGTGCTGGCTGAGACCTGAGAGCAAAATATGAATAAGTAAACATGCTATGCATTTCAAAAATATGATTATCGGAGGAGAGGGGAAGATCTTTTAAAAAATGTGATATGATGAATGAGTCAAGGCAGCTGTGTAGGTTGACATTCGATCTGTCATAATAACGCAGCATTATGTAATACTTTAGTTATTGCTCAGCTTTAATAATTACAATAAAAAAGCAGGAACGTATATGATTAATGCCAGCTATATTTTTTTTTGTGTCTTATGGGAGCATTTTTTAAATCATTTGTATTGCAAAATCTGCACACAGAGTAATTGTTTGGATAAAAAAAAATAAAGCTTTAAATCAAATTCTAGATTAGAGAATGGTCTGAGAATATTTCTCGGACATTACAATAAAACGAGTTTGGCAAACTTGAAACTTATGAGAGCGTGAGAAAAAAACAGTTACAGGAATGTTACAGGAAGGTTAGTTTGTAGTTACACCAACAGTACCGAAATGCAATTTCAACCATAAGAAAACGTTGTTTTAATTTCCCCACATTTCAGGAAAAGGGTGAACTTTTTAAGCTAAGTAACCGTTTCCGGATGTCAATAAAATGGTCACAATATTAATGAAAATGTTGACGAATGATAAACATGGGCAAATGTTCTGATCCTGATTTCACCCAGCGTTCACGTTACAGTCTACGAGGAGGTTTACCTTCTCTTCATTCAATTCAGTTCAATTCTATTTGATCTGTATAGCACTTTTAACAATGGACATTGTCGCAAAGCAGCTTTATAGAAATACATAAATTCCGGAGATAAATTTACGTATATGAATTTGTAACCTTGAACCCTTCCTCATCTGTGTGAAACTGTGTAGCACCATAACAAAACTTGATTCGATAACTGTGTCCTCCATGGTCAAAAAGTACAATTGTGTAACCAGAAATTCATTATAGCTTTGACATGACGTCTGTCATGTTGACATTATCAGCTGTTCACCGATGGAGACTTGAGTTCAAAACTGTTCATAGCAATTGCATTCCGAAAGTTGGCATGGCAATTGTAGGCCTAAGCCCTTGAAGTAAAAGTGTTTATATCAACTATAACCAAAGTCTTCCTAAGTGTATCTTTAGACTGCCCATATGGGGCTGTCCTCAACAGAAGTGAAGTGATGAGAACTCCAACCAGAAGTAGGGCACCAGAGGTTCAGGCTGGTCTGGAGATGCGAAGGGGTCAGGATGACTTGGGTCACAGGAGTAGCATGTGGAGTTTACAGAGCCAGAAGGTAACACAGACACCAGGGTACCCTGAGACATAAAGAATGCCCTGAGACAACCGTCAACAAACCTGAGTGGGGGGAGACAGCACCCAACATCCACATTTACCGAAACACTCTATGTCCATGAACTCTCCAGATCTGTTCTTTTAAATAATAAGAAGCTCTTAACAAAAGGCTTGCTGAACTAATAATGTTTTAAGCCTAGATGTAAACACTGAGACTGGGTTTGAATCCTGAACACTACCTAGAAGGATGTTCCACAACTCTGGGGCTTTGTAAGAGAAGGCTTTGTCCCCTGCTGTAGCCTTCACTATTTGAGGTACCAACAAATATCCTGCACTTTTTGATCTATGTAGGTGTGGTGGATCATTAAAGACCAGAGGTTCGCTCAGGTACAGAGGTATGAGTCTTTTCAATGCTTTGTAGGTCAGCAATTGTATTATAAAATCAAAGAAAAAATTTAATTTGGGAGCTAATGCATGTGGATAAGAAAGGGGTGATATGATCATATCTTCTGGTTGTAGTAATGGCTCATTCTGGTTGCTGCATTCTGGACAAACTGGAGCTTGGTTATGTATCTACTGGAACATCCAGACAGGATGGCATTATAATATCTAACCTAAAGGTAACAAACGCATGAATTAGTTTTTCTGCATTGTGTAATGATATTATATTTCTTATCTTGGTTAAACAGTAATATTATCTACATGAGCTTCAAATGAAAGCCAGGAGTCATAAATCACACCAAGGTCTGTTACAGTTGCACGTGAAGAATGAGAAACAAGTCAAGAATAAATAAATGAACGTCCCACAAGACCACAGCGCCGATGGACATCGGCGCTAAGACGCTTCTTACTGACACCACTAGATGGTGGTGCGGTCATAAGAATAGTAATAAATTTCATATCATATTACATTAAAGCTGTGATGGTAGGATTCAGAAGAGAATGGATTTAGCTTCCCGGTCCTTCTCTCCTTCTGCAAAGTGTGCTCCAAAGCCCCTTGCCAAAGAGATTGCAAGCATGCACTGGGTAGCAGGCGTAACTGAAAAGAGGCCAGGTAAACAGCATGGAGCATACACGCTGAAAATCAAATACAGTCCATAAGCCTGCTGTTTCTGGTCCATTTTGAAGAAGCTGCACGCAGAGTAAGTTCCCGTAAGTCACAGTGATTTTGCACTGGATCGGTTTGCCGTTTTGCATTACTGTTATGTCAACATCGGCAGCCAACAAACAACCACAAATAAATCTTTTTGACGGGATGAGTAACCTACAGCGATATCTATTCACCCAAAACACTAGAACGTACATATTTCAGTGCTTGGACGTTTGTGCTAAATATGCAGGAAACCACTTATGAGAACATTCATCTGTGAGAGCACAGCTCACAGAAATATCAGGACAAACGCCAAACTGATACAGCTGCCTGGGTACTTCATGAAGATATTTCAGTAACTTGCATGTAAAACAATGCTAATCGTTAGCCTCAGCAGTGAAACCAAGCTAACGTTAGCCCAACTGCAGCATCACAGTAACATGAGATATGCATTACAGAGTGATACTCGAACCATTACCATCTTAGCTTTGTGGTTATTATGGTTCTTATTATTATTATTTGGGGGGGGGGGGGGTTGTTGTTTTTTTTTTTTTTAAATATAATCAAAACAAGCTGGGCTAAATCACCCATCAAGTAGAAATGTGGCTAACTCGGCATTGGTTTTGAAGTTTTTTTTAAAGATTCTGAGCTCATGCACAGCATGTGCATGAACAGTGATTGACACGCTGTTAGACACTTCGACTGGCTCTGATTGGTTGTTTTGATTCAGGTGCGGTGGATTCATGCAAACAGCATGAGGAGCCCTGGGCTCATCCAGAGGAGCCTTTTCACAGATTATTTGCCTCATTGTCAGGACAATTTTTAGTACATATGACAAAATGTTATTTTATGTGGGTTACTTACTGCATCTTTAGTATCAGTGCATCCTTAGAATATATAAAAATCCCTAAAAATCACAAATCATAGGTAGAGTGTATTGTATAATATTATATATAGTGTACTGAATGACCAGAAGATGAGCATTGCTCAGTCACTCACTCATCTTTTGTCGCTTAATCCTGTTCAAGGTCACGGGGGGAAGTTGGAGTCAATCCCAGCTGACTTTGGGCAAGAGGTGGGGTACACCCTGGGCAATCCAGCGCAGGGCAACACACAGAGACAGACAACCATCCACACCTATGGGCAATTTAGAGTAGTTAATTAGCCTAATCCCCTCTGTGGATGTCTTTGGACAGTGGGAGGAAACCGGAGTACCCAGAGGAAACCCACACAGACAGGGGGAGAACATGCCATCTCCACACAGAAAAGCACCCAGGTCGACCCCAGGGATCGAACCCAGGAGCTTCTTGCTGTGAGGCGATAGTGCTAACCACCACACCACCGTGCCACCCCCGTGAGCGTTGCATGATGCTCATTTTATGGAAAAGAAGGAGAACTGATAACAAAATTGTTTCTGTAAAGCTGATTTTATTGTTACCTATTATTAGACTGAATCAAAACCATTTTCGCAATGCACAGCCAGATTAATGACTCTTCATATAATCTCTCAATATGATATTCAGTATTAATATTATCGGATGTTCTGTAAAGCTGTGCAATAGCCATCTAACACACTCTATTCTGTTTAAGCACCCAATTCATCCAGCAATCCTCTTTTAAACAGTTTTAGAATGGGGCTTTATGCAAATGTCATCGGTTGGCTCTTTTTTTCATCAGACATAGGAGCTGCAGATGCATTCAGCAAAGTCGTTAGTAAGTTAACATTCAGGGAAAGTTTTTAATCTGCTCAGAAAAAAGGCAGAACAATACAGATAGAACAGCTAGAATATTCTAAAGACTGGATCTGGATAATCAATTACTTGTGGGAAAGGAAAAAGAATTAAAAACAATTAAAATTGGCTTTGGGAACTCCTAATTTGATTCTATGTGATTAAATGTCAGACCCATAAGTCGTGATAAATGAAAAAAAAACAAACCAAAAACCCCACGCAGAGTGACTTTGTTCAAGCAGCATCGGACAATTTAAGACCTTCAGCCAAATCTATCCAAACTAAAATACTTACAGGCTTCTTTTCTGTCAACATTTGACAGCTGAAAGTAATCTGAAAGAAAATCATGTCCCTGTTTATTTTTGCAATCGATCAAGCTACATTTTCGCGTTTGCATTTTTCCCAATGTAAGCCCTTTTACAGGGAGAATTTCTCGTTCCTTGAGCCGGAATCAATAACCGACTCAATTGCAGCAAGATCTTGGCTCGTGTTACATGGACAGCGAGCTGTGTGTGGTTTTTCAATTATTAAATGAATTGCAGGCTGTGTCAAATTGTAATTCCATCATGTACAAATGCATGGCCTGTTCCATCTTGACCTGTACCACGTTTGCTCATCACACACAGGGATTAGAATCATGCCTGTGCTTACTTTCAGGATAAAATGGACATCTAGTAATAAACCAATCAAGCTCAGGTGAGGAGAATATCAGTAAATACAATCCATCCATCCATTATCCATACAAACAGACAGACAGAGCAGCATTCTGACATAATCTTCATGTCTTTGGACTGTAGGAGGAAACCCATGTAGGCATGGGGAGAACATGCAAACTCAGCTCTCAGCCAGACTAGGGACTGAATCCAGAAACCTGTTGCTGTGAGGCAACAGTGCTAACCACTACACCTAAACACACACACACACACACACACACACACACACACACACACACACACACACACACACACACACACACAT
>JAQLOM010000009.1:15185968-15199362 GCA_030068315.1 Chrysichthys thysi | reverse complement strand
TTTCTTTTTGATATTCTATCTCTCACTGTTAAAATAAACCTACCATTAAAATTATGGACTGTTCATTTCTTTGTCAGAGGGCAAACGTACAAAATCAGCGAGGGGTCAAATAATTATTTCCTCCACTGTATATGTGATATCTTGTTGTACGTCACTCTGGATGAGAGGGTCTGTTAAATGCCTGTAATGTAATGTAATGTGACGGCTTAAGGAAACCCTTCACATGGTCAAATTTGAACATTTTCTACTAGTTACTAATTTTCCTGAACTGAATGTCATGTGTGAACATATCTCTACCAGACGTTATATCATTTTAAAAGTCTTGTTAACCCCAGGTTGTGAACTCTGCAGGAACAAGTCAAGGTAAGGTTATAAACTAGCCCAAATAATAATGAGTTTTCTTAAATTAGAAGTGTCAAAGTGCATTAGTTGCAAAAAAAAAAAAAAAAACCCTCAAATTTCCCCAATTTCTGGCTGTTTTCCAGAATTCAGCTCCAGATATAAGGTCATATCACCACATCACAGTTTCTTGGTCCTGTCAAAGGCAAATTCTTATTAAAAAAAAAAAAAAAACACCTTTAGTAAGAGTCTAAACAAAAAGAAAGGAAAGACATGAATAGTTATGGTCTCATGTCAAAGATTAGATTCGATAAAAAAAAGAGAGTGAATCAATAAATCAAACAGCTTCGATCAAAACGCAGCCTCACATGGAGAATTATTCCAATCTGATGCGTGTAAAAATGAAGAAACGTTGTGTAATCCAGTTACCCTTCAAGGAGACCTCATAAATGTCAAAGTGACCTGATGTAGGAGGTTCAGCTCTCCCGGATTTTTAAGTCAGCCTTCCTTCAAACTTGTTCCTGATTATTCTAAAAAGGTGAGTATTTGCTTCTTCCTATACAGTGCCTAAAATTACTTTTCCATCTTGAATGCCATGAAAATAACATTTCTCTATTGTATTGTACTGTATTGCATTGTAGTCTATTATATTCCATTTTATTTCACAAGGAATAAAACATGACAGGACATTGTGTTATTGGAGAATAACCAGTGATGTGTTGCATTGGCTATTTCCCTAGAAGTGCACATCCCAGAGTGTTTTATTCCTCTTATACAGGGTGGCCCAAGAAAACGTAGTCCACCTCCAATACCAGTACCACGCTCTTTGGGGGAGGTCGTAGCCCCTTTCTCTCCGTCTCATGTGTAGGTGCATAGACGCGAACGGCGTCCACTTTCAGCATCTGTTTTGACTTTTGTTTAAGTGAATTAGAAATTTTTTTGCTCTTTCATCTTTTCTTCCCTTTTGCCGCAGGCTGGCTACTTTTCCGTGGCCCACCCTGTACTACAGCAATTTGCAAACAATCACGATTTACATTTATTATTGATCTGCATGTTATAATTTTTTTTTAAACTGTTTATAGTTACATTTAATGTAGTGGAATATCTGTGATGCCTATAAAGTTAGATCCTGCTGTCTCTTACATTACAGCAGCTATAAACTGTATAAGCCACCCACCCACTTGTTTGTCTACTGGCGTCAAAAAAAAAGAAAAGACAACACTGCTTGTCATGTTACAAACGAATTGCAAAGCACAATCTACTCTGTTCTGAAGTTTGTCCTACTGAGGAAAATTCACCAACTGTTACGAAGCAGTGAATCTGGAGACTCCTTCCATAAATCATAAAACAAACAAAAGTCTTCTTAGGGAAAACATCCATATTAGTGATTAGACATTATTCTTTGGTAAAGAACACCACATTTTTAATCAGTTTATTATTAGTCATAGATTATGCACCATACATGTCTCGATGAATTTGCTCTTAGTATAGAAATGACAACATGTCAGAAGGAGTGCATTGATATTTACGTTGTTTGAATTATAGCTAGTAATTTTGTCAGAGTTGTTGTGAGGGAAAATTAATCAACACCTTCTGACTAATCAGAGGTGAAAATCCAGCAGACATGTGGCATATAATCTAAGATACCAGACTGAAAAAGTCTGCAGAATAGGTTTCAAATTATTTTATTAATATAACTTCGAACAAATAAAAATCTTCTTTCAACCACAGGCAGCGAGCTCACACTGAGCCAACACATCAAACTGCTGTACCCTCTCCATCGTGCATTGTGCTGGATTTGAGTCGCAGACAGTTCTGGAAGTGAAGGATCGCCTTGACACATTTTTCACACCACTTTCCTTTTTAACTCAAAAGAAAAATAAGCGACGCTGAATCAGTGGGAAAGAAAAACAACATCCGTTTAGAGCAAAAACATAACACTCAAGTCTCTCTAAATGCAAAGTTAGCTTTGTACGCACGTGTGCCTCGCATTCCGATTAGCGACCTGAAAAAAGGTAACGGATGTCCCGACATGTTTATGGACCCGAACAACCCTCTGAAACTGCAACTTCTGTACCTCTGAAAGGGCTTCACCATTTTAATGTCTGCCACCTCATTAACGCGTATATTTAGATTTTGTTGCCCGAAAGATATCTGCACAATTTAACAAGTATTTATTTCACACACAGTTTTATTCAAGGCACTTTAGATGGGATGCAATCCAATTATGTTCCTAAGAAGCTGAGGGTTAATGGCACAATTTCAGCTCTTTGGTAATTATGGGATTTGAAGTCATTTGTAAAATATCGAGCTGGAAAGATTACATTTTTAACATAACGCTATACACTTTTAATTGTCCCTGTTACATTATTGCATTTTAATAGCATTGTAATGGTGCAGAACCGTTGTCATCTCCTGCATGAAAGCCTAATGTTGCCCATCAACAAATTCAGCGAACAAACACATAAACACATCAGCATTCCTAGGTGACCGCTATGAAATCCGAGCATGAGATTAACTGCAATGGGCTGTCACTAGAAGCCAAGAGGTCAGTAATGGAAACTGCAGCTTTCCATTGATTAAGAATGGCACATTGCTGTCCTCCACGCTGCCTAATAAAATGTTCCATCTACTACCTTAAAACGCTCCATGAACCCATTTCACAGCGCTTTCAACATTAAAAATCAGACAAGTAAGCCTGTTCTGGTATTTTGCTCTGTCTTGTCATTTGTAATCGAATAAATAATGGGATTTTTAAGATAAATGCTATGCGATCAGTTTTGATAATCATGGTGTAACAGTATACATATAAGTGCAGTGGTCTGGGAAAACCCTTTAAATGGTTATATTTTTATTCTGACGTTTACTATGGAGCTTAGAAAACTCCAGGCTTTCCTGAAGTGTAACTGGTGTCCCTGGAAGTTAATTTCTAGCATTTTAAAAGCAGCCGAACATGTAAAAGGGGTGAAATTTACGATTGGAATACACTTGCTTAATCCACTTGTGTAAAAACTGTGTAACGATGTATATTTTTTTCAGAATTATGATTTTATGATAAGAAACAAGTTCTCACTTTGATTATCAACAACAGCCACATCGGTCTCTGCCTCTTCATCTGAGGTAAAATTCACTCGGTGTTGTGACAGCGGTAGCTCAGGGGTTTAGGCGTTACTCTACTGAGTAGAAGGTTGAGTTCAAATTCCAGCACAGCCAACCTGCCACTACTGGGCCCTTGAGCATGGCCCTTAACCATCAAATGCAATTGTATACAAGAAATAAATGCAAATTGCTCTGGAAAAGGGCGCCTGTCAAATGACGCAAATGTAATGTAAACATGAGTAAACTGATCTCTGTTTCCCAGTAACGTCAGTGGTGAAATAATCGCTGATTAGTTCAGTCAGTGAGCAAACTTCTTGTCATGAATGATTTCTTAGGTTATTTAAATGCTTGAAATCTTTTTTGTCTCCTGTCACCTGTACAAAGTGTGCCAGCTCTCTTCCCTGTGTCGATGATGGTGATGTGCCGGTCCAGGAGCATCAAAGACATTTAGACAGACAGGATCTGATTACAAACCGAATTGATTGATGTCGATTTCTCTAAGGTTTGGGTCAGTTTCACGATGTCCATCCACTTGAACAAAGCATGATGTTCAGGGCGTGAGGAAACCACATTTAGCTAGTAAGTTTTAAAGGCCTAGGTTATAATGGAACCAAAATCAAACCATATTAATTCAGTGAGATCTGTTCAATGTTCTTGTTATATCTTTTTTTCAATCATCAGTCCATCCATCGATTATATATAGTCCTTATTATGTGTCGCAGGGAAGCTGGAACTAACCCCAGCTGACTTCAGGCAAGAAACAGGGTATACCCTGGCCAGTCAGTCTATGATATATCTTGTGAACAACCATTCAACCCCCAAGGGTAATTTAGTGTAGCCCGCTGATTTAATCTGGTCTAGCCTTTGGATTGTAGGAGGAAATCACAGCACCTGGAGGAAACCTACCCAGACACGAGGAGAACACCCTGCTTTGTTTTGATGACAATGGGATTGTGCAGGAGCATTACAGACAGTTGGATAGTCAATATCTGATTACAAACTCAATCAGTCAGGGTTAGGTCAGGTTCACCAAGTCCAGTGACAGGATCACAGCATGGTATTCATCATCCATCCATCTCCGTTTAACAGCCGGTCGTTCCAGGACCACCTGGGTCGGCCGGTGCATCACAGACCCACGGTGTCTCTTGTGGCATAGTTTTTGCAGCCGGATGCCCTTCCTGACACCAACCCTCCAACTCGGGACTCACAGCGTGGTATTCATGGAGTAAAGAAATCATATTTAGCTGGTATGTTCTACACATCTGTAGTCAGAGTGATGTGTGTGTGTGTGTGTGTGATTGGAAAAATGTATCTGCTTTAAGGAAGGTTACAAAAGTAACCTTACTAAAAAACATCCCATGCGTTTTGCTTTCCGTAAAGGATATTGGCATGGAGAATAGGAAACCTGCCCTTTTGCCTGACCTTTGATCCAATGTCCAAACCTCCCCTGAGTAAACAAGGACCTGAGGAGTACCTTGGGGTTTCCAGCAGAGCTGGGGAGGGGGAGGGGGGGTCGGGTTATTTCTAAAAGACTATTTGCGACATGTTAATTTGTTCATTAAATTTAATCCGACCATTTGCAGGGAGTCATGGCTGGTGTCGGTCACGCCAGAGTGTAATGATGTGTTGCTGCATTAGTGACGGCCAGCGCAGCTTCGCGCGCACCACTACGGAAAACGGAGCGTAATTGATGAGCTCGCGCGCCGCCTGAGCGTCAGTGAGTCGTGCCAAAACACTGCGCCGGTGGAGCTCCACGGTGGGCGTCTCCTACCTCCTGTCTTTGGCCAGATTTAGGGAGACTTTAGATTACTCTTGTTGGTAAACATTTCCCCGTGGATTTCTGTGCGTAAATGCGCGTAAAAATCAACCCAGGGTCCTTTTTGTTTGGGTTTTTTTGGGGGGGATTTTTTTGTTTTTGTTGTTGTTTTTTTGTTTGTTTGTTTTTTGCTTAACATGTAAATAGAGCCTAGTAATAAAAACAAGTGCATGCAGAGGACGGGATCTGCACGATTCACTTGAAATGCCATGAACGCGAGCCTTACAACACCACTAAAACGCTTTACTGGGGAATTCTCCTGGAGATGAGAAACGGTTGTTTGGAAACGCGTGTCGCGCGCGCGTCGCTCGCGGTCACTCGGGATCCCGCCGGTCGCGCGGAGCGCAACTTCCCCGCGTGCTGGAGATTACCGCACGAGCGAGCCAACCGGCGGTGCGCGCGGAGCAGGAGACGGGAGCGCGGACGCCGGGTTTTTCCAGAGCGCGTGGAGAGCAGCGGCAGGCTGCGTTGAGGGCATGCCGTCTCCGGGGATTTGGGATACACTGGGCCGCTTGGTGCTCTGGTGCGCCCTGGGGCTCGTTTTGACCCCCGCGTGCCTTGTCGCGCACCCGCAGCCGTGTCAGATCTTGAAACGCATCGGGCACACGGTGCGCGTGGGGGCCGTGCACCTCCAGCCCCGCGCCGTGCCCCACGGCTCCCTGAGCACGAAAGGCATCGAGTGGGACTGGGACGCGGACCGGGAGACGCTCTGGGAACAGCTCGAGGGAGTCCGGAGAAGTGCGCGTGAACGGGGCGCGAGGGCGGCTCGGACTAAAGGCTTTGCGACGAATCCGCAGAAAAGCGCAAAAAGTAAACACGCGCACAGGCAAGGCGAGGAGAGCGCGTTCGTGCCCAGAGACTCCATGTTCCTGGCGGCGGAGGCTCTCAACCGAGTGCCGAACCTGTTACCCTACAACCTGTCCCTGGAGGTCGTGCTGGCTGTGGAGATAGGACTCGGGGAACTGCCGGCTTTCTCCTTCTCCTCCTCACCTCCCGCGGTGTGCTCCGACCCCATGTCCTTCCTGCACAGCGTGTGTCACACGGTGGTGGTCCAGGGCGTTTCAGCCATCATGGCGTTTCCTGAGAACAGAGACGAGTTCGTCAAGTTGGAGTTCGTGTCCTCCTCGCTGCACATCCCGGTCATCAGCGTCGTCCAGCACCGCTTCAGGCGTCACAGTCGGGTGGGTACCAGTCCCCCGTCTTTCCTTCCTGCCCTTATGGCGTCTTGCTGCTCTGGGACAGGCTTGAATGTTGATCTTGTATGATGTTTAGCACGGCTTTCCTGGTGACATTCAGAAGACCCTGGGATCCATGTCCTCCTGGAGGTTCAACTAAGCACCTAAAGTGAGTGGGTCAGAGAGGGAAAGCAGGGAAATGTGCACAGGGGACTCCAGGTAGTCCAGAACCAGAGCTGGGAACCTGGAGGACAGGGGCAGAAGAGCATGCCCTGTGATGATCTTGCTATGCTTTAGGTCATGAAGTGTTTTGCAAAAGACTAAAACAATGACAGAGAGAAGCGCAGGTTAAAGGGGGCACACACAGGGGGATACGGATGGTGATGTAGTGTACAGTATATGGCAAAGTTGGTTGTTCCTTGGCGCATGATAAATGGTTGTTTTAATAGTTGCTCGATAGTTCTTAATGCTGAATGAATTTGGTCCAAACACCTACAAAGGTTGAATACTGGGAGATTCTGTGGCTCGGGTTTGTTGTTTGTTGTGAGATGTCTGTGTGTATGGGGTCAGTGTAGGTAGGGTTGAACAGCTAGGCCTGGCTTTGCAGGGGGGCCAAGGTGGGCCTGGATACCCAATCACAAGCCTGGCCTACCCACTTGAAGGGAAGGGAGAGATTTAAAAAAAAGTATGTGATATGTCGGGTTTTTTTATTTTTATTTTTATTTTTAATTTGAATTCAACGATAAGCTGTGTATAATATAATATAAATTGGCAGGTTTGGCAGTATGTTGAGCAAAACTGAATACATATTTTGTGACATCATTATTCCACCGCATCTCTCTCTCTCTCTCTCTCTCTCTCTCTCTCTCTCTCTCTCTCTCTCTCTCTCTCTCTCATATATGAGAATCTTTCGGGCCCATCCTGTTACTAAGAGCTGTATCTGGCCCTGACGGGCCTTGCCCAAGAGCCCAGGCCAATCCCTGGATCTCCTGATGAGGAGTCCAGTGCCTTAACCATTAAGCCGCACTTGGTTCACAGAAGCTGCATTTTGTTGTCACAGAAGAAAATTTACACCTAATGCGAGGTGCTTACTGGCAGCCACTTTAGATTTTTCAAAAAAAAAAAAAATTCTGTCACTGCCAGCAATTTTGTTGCTTTGGTGGCAGTGGCAGAATTTATTTATTTATTTATTTATTTATTTATTTATTTATTTTGAAAAATCAGTGTGACTGTTGCTGTGAAGCTCATCTAAAAGCCGCCAACAGGACGACAGTATACAGTAGGATGACAGAAAACTCACAGGGCAGCTACAAGTACGTCAATGACGACGGTGAACCAAAATAAGTGTGCAAATTGGCTGGAAAAAAACCTTTCACTTTTCTTTGAAGAATGTTCCTGCTTGTGATCGAGGAAATCAATTTTCGATTCTGACTAACGACCATAGCAGAACATAGTCATTTTCTTTCATAGTCACCGCACGTTTAATGGTTAGAGGATCATCACTGTAAGATTTGACATAGAGAACGTGTTATTACACAGTCTGTTACAGAATTCCTTAACAGACAAGACTTTATTGGGATCATCTCAACAAGGACTTTAAAATAAAAGACTGCTGAAGTTTGAACAGTCCAAAACCAGTTTAATTCAGCATGAGCTAGATTAAATCTGCTTACATTGTGTAGGCATGATAGGCTACGTCTCTCAGAAATGTGAGTCAGGGAATCAAGGCTTATTTGAAGTGGGTCTGCTGTCACTCTGTGCCAACCTGTCAGCCACACCTCTGATTAAAACAAAGTATCAGTGCTTTACAGTTCAAGACTGGCTTGCATTAAGTCATCCATTATTAATTAATGGTTTGGGACAATGTCAATGCACAATTCATCAAAAAAAAAAAACCTGCGATAGAACCCAATGCTTACGGGGGAAAAAGAAATTATAAGCTTAGTGCTTATTTTATATTGTAGGCCTATTTGACAGCAATATTTCAAAGGTCAATATGGCGATATCTATTAGCGAATATATTTTGTATAGCACTGACGTAGGAGACTATAAATACAGTAGTAGAAATATATTACAGCTGAAGCCTTGATTTATTATGAATGTAGATAATGTATCTGTAATGTATCTATTAGGTAAAGTATAAAGTCAAACGTGACAAATGTCTAATTCATGTCTAATGTCCACCTGTTCATCCTTTATCTATATCATTTTTCCGTTTGTGCCATGGGGAAGCTGGAGCCAATCCCAGCTAAGTTCAGGCGAGAGGCAGGGCACACCCTGGCCAGGTCACCCATTTATCACAGGGCTTCACGTGTAATGTCTTAACGTTTAATTCGGACTTGTTGTTCTGTAAAAGCGCCATTCGAAAACATTTTCCCTCCCTCAAGATCTAAGCATGAAATGGGGAAAATGTTTGATCTAAATGTGAGTCATGAATGACTCCCTCATACGTTTCTCATAAGCACATCCAGTGTGTAATTGTGTAAACCGTCCAAAACCTTCCACGTGATGGTGGAAATTGCCATCATTCGGGGGGGGGCTGTCGGTCCACTTGAAGTTAGCACCATCTTCTGGTCAGTCTGCACCGTGTTTACACATGGTCAGGTGGGAAAAAAAGCCCAGAATCCAATACAGTGTCACAGTGCGCATCCATCAAAATCAAATGGCAATTAATCTCTGAGCGAGTCTTGGTATTGACCTTTGGCTTTCTTTGGTAGAAACAGTGATGGTCCCATCTTGTCAACATAGACAGAAGGCAGATAGAAACAAGCTCTGGTTGTCTAAGATAAAGCCTGAGTCAAGATGTGTCTTATTGCATTCAGATCGTCCTATTCCAGATGCCTTTTCAGTCTTAAGTACGGCCTGTGATGCACAAATATGTGGCTATTTGCAATTATGAAAAATTAAGGTCTCCTAAGGAGGTTTGTTACACTAATGGATGTGCTTATGTACCATAATGAGGAAATATTAAAGACATTTTCTGGAAGGTGCTGCATGACCCATGAAATATGTTACAAACTTTTTTTTTTTTTTTTTAAATGGTAGGCTGCTTTTCAAATAACGAATAAGGTACACCAGATATATCTATGTTAATTTTGGGGGGGAAATAACTCCTGAAGACTAAAAACTGATCCACTAAAGAATGCAGATTATAAAAGTTTCCCTAAATATATCATTGAACTGTGCAAGTTGTCAAATGTAGTTTGTCAAAAAACATAGATCGTGGCACCTTTGGGGGCAGACCAGACAACCTTTGGGTGAGCAAAAGTATTGGAACAGCATAGAAGTACGGTACATGATAAACATCTCCTATTGCTGCCACCATCTTGAGGTACATCATTATAAACAAAATTGAGGTTGTTTCAGAAGCATCCATGCAAGGTCAAGCCATCACACGTCCTCCACTGTGCTTTACTGATGAGCTTCTGGACCATGAGCAGATCCTTCTCCACATGTTGGTCTTTCCGTCACTTTGGTAATGGTTCATCTTGGTTCCAGAAATGTAGCTCATCTCGATTTCTTTGAGAAGTCTGGCCTTTCACCACTTCTGATAAGTGGTTTGCATCTTGTGGTATGATCTCTATATTTCCTGCTCACAAAGTCTTTTTCAAACAGTGGATTGTGGATTTACCCTTGCCCTCCGGTGGTGGTGGTTGATCTCACTGATTGTTGTTTTTGGGCTTTTCTTCACAGCTCTCAAAATGTTTGTCAAGATCTGTTTTCTTTGGTCAACTTATTTGATGTCTGGTTGTTAGTACACCCATCATTTCTATCTTATTCAGGACATGACAAATTGTTGCATTGGCTGTGCACTTTGATTTTCCCTCTTCGCTAAGCTTCAAAATGGTTTGCTTCCCATAGAGTCTATAGGTCTATGCTCCCATAGAGTGCTCTCTGGTCTTCATGTTGGTTTATAATTTTTAACATTGGCTTCTATCCTTATAAAATAACAAATGCAGTCTTCACCTGTCGGTAACTGGATTGCATTTTAATTTTTCACCAATTTTCTCTCTAATTTAGTCGTGGCCAATTCACTAGACAGCTCTCCCCATCACATTACACCAACCAACCAAGGAGGGCAAGGACTGCATACTTTGAGGCATGTGATCCCAGCCAACAGCATCTTTTTGAACTGTTTGTTCATGCAGCATAACACATTTGGAAGTGTACCAAATCTCCCAGAGGAACCTTCCCGAGGGATTAATAAAAGTTCTATCTATCTATCTATCTAACACATTTGGAGGAAAGGACTTCCCGCCCACCTCCACACACACAAGCTCAAAAGATGCCAATAATTGGCTAGAATTGCTGTAATTGACAGAGGAGAGAAAGATTATGTCCTCCCTCCCTAACAGCACAGATCAATTTTGCTTTTTTGAGCTCCAGGTCACAGATGACTGTGGCATCATTGGAATTCGAACTTGCGATCTCCAAATTATAGAGCACTTTTGTGTTGCACCACTTGCGAGCCCATGTTAGTCACAATTTTGAGCTCTTGAAAAATGGGTGGGGTCAAACAAACGTTGTTTCACACATCTAGATGTAAATGTCAGAAAATGAAAGCTGAAATTTGGATCCATCATCTCATATTCATCTTTTGATCTCAAACCTAGTGTATCACAAAAACATAAATTGGCCTTCCTGTTCCAATACACCTTAATATTGTATTAAAAAAAAAATCCATCTACAAAATGTCCAGTTTAAGGCTGCTACAATTAAGGATCGTGTGCTAAAGAGACAAAAAAGGTAACTGTCACACACATTGCGATAGCAACATTATTAAATATGATTGGAGAGACAGGATTCACCAGATTGGTAATATACTGACCTAAGTGAGGGGATAAAGCGTAGGGTAAATATACTCTATAAACCAGTAGTACGTAAAAAAAAAAAAAAAAAACCTCACAACAATAACAAAAACTGCTCAAACAGCCCAATTCAAAAGCTCTAGCTCTTAAGCCTTAAAGCATTATTCTGTTGCTTAATGTGCCAATACAACTTACTCCGATTTGCATTTTATTTATTTACTTGTCAGATGGCTTTACTGACTTTTATGCGATTTCAAAGTGATGCAGAATACAATTAATGTTTAGAGATAAGCAGCCCAGCAAAGAAAACCTCAGAGATTAAATAGCATATACCACAGCGTTGCTGAATTCTTGAATCTGATTGGTCAGGGGTTGATGATTATTTAACGTTAAAACAAGCAGGAACAGGAACGTACAGGAACTAACTTGCCTCACAGACATCTGTAATCTGTATAATTTGTAATCTGGTTCTTGGGTGGTTACAGCCCCAAACTAGACTATCACACTACCCCATCATGGATTGCTTTCCTACACCAGCGCCGCCTGTCCTGTTTTATGTGCCTAATCTCATTTAGCCTTTGTCTGGCTATGCTACTGTGAAGAATTTGTACATAAACACCAAAATGTCCTTGAAAATCATGATGAAAGCTGGAGGACATGCCAAACAGTTTTTCTTTGTCTGTCCTCGGTGTACACTGATTGTTAAATATTCACAGCAAAATGTTTAAGCAACAAAGCATTTCAAATAAAGCGACACCCACAAGTAAAATCTAGCTCACGTACCGTACCTATTCAAAAATTCTGAGTAAACTGTAGGTGGTTATTACAGCTGTGCAGTAAGCTGTATGAGTGGGTTATGCTTCAAATCAATTTTCATGGAATTATTTGCAAGCAAAATAAAATCTTTGTTTGGTAATGAATCAGAGAACATTTCTTTTTCAGCTAGTTACGATGGGCACGTTTTGTGCCGTCACTTAAATAAGGCTTCCCCTGGGGGAAATTAAACTTGTGTGATAAGCATTTCATCCAGATGTCTCAATGAGCGATTTATTGAGTTGGCACAAGGTTATTCAATAGTATTATATCTATTAAGCCTCCAGTTGTAGGTTAATAAAGACTGACATTTATGGAAATTCAAAATATTCATGTTAATCTAAATGTAATTTATTTGCCCTTTGATGGGTCTGAGAGGAACAGTTGGAAATGGGGTTTCCAGGGTCATGGCTTCGATGCCAGATTGGTCTTGTTTTGAAATAAGTTTGAGAGTCAAAAAAATAAATGGGAATTTTCACAAATATAGGCGATGGATAAACAAACCTGCAAGTGTCAGTACAGATAGTCGCTACCTTTACAAGCACAAAGTTGTCCAGTTTTCGTCTCATTCCAAAAAAAAAAATCCTATTAAGATGTTTACATGGCTAGAGAAAATGAATATTCCACTAATATTATTGTTTACATGCATGGATCTCTGCCATAAACTTGCAAAACTGTCTTCTAGTTGGTTTGTGTACAATACCCAGAGCCCAAACTCCAATTGAAAAGCACGTTCCAAATACACTGTATACACCAGTGGTTCTTAAACTTTTTTGGGCGTGACCCAAATTCAGGTCCTGTCGCTATGTCGCAACCCAACAGCGTGCGCACGCATTGTTAGAATGTTGCAAACGGGGGTGGGGGGTGGGTAGCTGCTATAGTTACAAATCTCAAGCATGATTCTCAAAAATTGTTTTTTTTTTCGTAATCCAAAACAAACACAAAAACGCTCAGGAACAATTATGGAACATAGATATAAATCATAGAAAAGTTAATTAGTGAGAGAGTGAAGTAAATCCAAGATTCAAGAAGACTTGAAGACTTCCTTGTAAGAACGCTTCGCCATCTTTCTTGACAAAAGTGCGCGCGGGGGGGCGGCAAAGGTTGTGATGGAAGAGAGCAGCACGGCCCGGTACCAAAATACGTGTGGGGTTATATTTACAGATATTTCTGGACAAATTTAACCCCATAGTTGGGACCCTTGGGCTAGAGCAGGGGTCTCCAACTACCAGGCTTTGGTACCAGGCCGTGCCACTCTCTTCCATCACAACATTTTGCCACCCCCCCGCACGCGCGCGCTCTCCTCCATCGCAACATTCTACTCCCCCGCCCGCACGCGCTCTC
>JAQLOM010000009.1:15173674-15184064 GCA_030068315.1 Chrysichthys thysi | reverse complement strand
GTACCGGACATTCTGGCTAATGGATTATGTATTCAGACCAGCAGATGTTGTCCGTTGCATCCGATATCCGTTAATGCAGTGTCCGTAGATGAGAGGATCGACTGTATGTCCAACGAATGCTCTTAAAACTATACTAATATCCCTCGTCTTCATCTGAAAATGCTAAACACGGAATAAGGCCAAATTTGGAATATCCAAATGGAATATGCTGTTTACATGACCCTGTGTCAAAGTTCGAATATTGTCACGCTCGGGAATAATAGTGGAATATTAGCGTGCGCATTTAAGTACTTAATCATCTTTGTTGCAAGATAAATTGCAAAGTTCAGAAGAGGAAAATGAAGGTAACTGAGTGGATCATGACTGTACCAGGGAATGATGCATATAAAAACCTTGTTTTTGAGCTCGTTTCATGTTTCCTGGGTAGCTTTTGAGATGCAGTTGGCTGGACATTTCGCTAACACCTGGTGCCTGTGGTTGGAATGGACTAGAGGTTCCAAGGATGTATTAAGTGTTTCGGAAGATTAGTTAAATATGACCACGGGATGCCGACATTTATTCATTTGCCAGACAGCTTTTCCCTACAGACACTTCAAGTTCAGAGGGAGCAGTTGTTCTCTGGCAGTGGAACTTCACCACCTTTTGATCACAACCTCAAAGCCTTAACCACCGAGCTCAGCACTGCCCCCAGGCTTTTAAACCTCACCAGCATTCAAAGTGACCTTTATATTTAAATTCCGAAAAATACACCAAATCAAATACGTACAGTACACAAACAAGTTTTTATTATTACCTTCTGCAGTGGAATATGGCAGGCCAACGGAATGTAATGCCTTTTCAATGTTAATGAAGATGATATAAAACTGTTTTCTGAGACTCAGCTAAGGACTATTCAACAACAAAGCATTAGGTGGTTTATGACATTCATGGAGCTATTCGGTATACCAGATGCCAGGGTTGATTGGATATGATGACACGATACAAAAAGTGTGTGTTCAGTGGAAAAACGGATTTTTTTCAATGAACCGGGGGAAGGGGCATTAATTCATGAAAACTGTCCAGAGCAAGCTTACTGACCTGCTGTTGCCTTTCAGGCCAATGAAAGACACATGATACATACTGTATGTCTGTCTTTTTTTTTTTTTAGCTCCATTATCTGTAACTCTTTTCCCTTTCATTCCCACCCGACAGAACTCTCTCCATTTCCAGATGGCCATGCAGAATCCCCAGACTCCTCAGGCAGACTTAATCTACTCACTTCTTTTCATTAATAATTGGTACGACGTGAGCCTGTTGATGTGCCAGGAGCTGAATATTTCCCAGTTCATCTTCCTGCTTCACAACAATTCAAAATTTCACCTGGGCTCCATATTGAACATTTCCACCAACAGCAGCAGCAAAGGTGACTTTCAGATGTCCCTGCAGGGTCAAATGACCTCCATCAAGGACATAACGTCCACCATTGTGACTTTTGGATGTGATATTCGGGACATAAAGAGGATCTTTATAACCATAGCAAAGCTTGGTTTAGTGCTGCCAGATTACCACTGGATTATAGGGGACTCGCAGAACGTGGAGGAGTTAAGGACCGAGGGGCTGCCGATGGGCCTTATGGCACATGGTCAAATGAGGCCGCCTGCTCTGGATCACTACGTACAGGACTCTTTGGAGTTTATTGCCAGGGCCGTTGGATCAGCTGCCACTGTGTCTCCAGAGTTGGCTCTTATCCCTGGCATCACAAACTGCATGGTGATTGAGGATAAAAATCTCACCTCAGGAAAATATCTGTCCAGGTACCATTTTGTGCATGCATTCTACTCCGTTTCAAGCTTAACACCATGCATTATTTAATGTCTAAGACTGAATTTTCTCGTCTTTAAATCCCACTTTAATGTGTTGTCAGATAAGAGTTAACTTCAGGAAAAGTTCTTTAAAATACCGTTTAGTACTACTTTAAGAAAGAGAATGGATGATTTTGCTCTAGCCCCGCTTCAGAATTGGATTTCCCAGCACATATCTCATAGTGCCATTTTCATATATATTGAGTTTCCTGTCTTCACATAACTTCAGAACATTCCCCCCCTCAAAAAAAAATGATCCCATTAGATAAGCCTCCTTTTCATTCTAATGAAAAAGTATAGCTGTAAATCTCATGCCATAGAAGCGCATGATGTGTGTGATGTGATTTTTTTTTCTTCTTAAAAACACCTGACTGACATTTTGCTGATGATTGTATGTCTATGCATCCGCAAAGCACTATCATCTACATATAAACAAAAACACCGTGGCAGATTTTTAAATTGGCTCTTTCCGGGATAAGCCAAGAGGAGAAAATAACAATCTTATAGATGGAAAGTGTTATCATGGTGATTAGACAGAAAGCTGCCAAGGGCTGTAGAGTATGACACTCTAAAAGGTAGCTGACATGCTCATAGAGCTAGCGAAGCAAAACCATTCTTTTTGAACCAAGTATTCTTGTCCAACTGCCAGAGGGGCTTCATAGCTACTGAGCTGCACACTCATTACAGATTAGACCCTAGTGATGCTCTGGCAAAAGTATTAAACTATAGAAATTAACTGCTGTGCAAAGTAAAAGAAAGGAACGATTTCATATGAAAAAGGCAACTGAAATCGTTGTGCGTTTGTTCCCCAGGTTCATGGCCAACACATCATTTGACGGGCTAAGTGGCTACATTCATGTTCAGGATGGATCTACCATTATGTCTGAAAGCCATCATTTTATTTGGAATCTGCAGCATGATCCATTGGGGAACCCCGCATGGACACGACTTGGTAGCTGGAAGCAGGGTAAAGTGCTATTGGACTATGGAGTTTGGCCTAGCAGGAAGCACTCACATCCTGACAGTGATTGGAGGCATTCATCCAGGTTGCACCTGCGCGTAGTGACGCTAGTAGAGCACCCCTTTGTGTTTACGCGAGAGGTGGATGATGATGGTCAGTGCCCAGCAGGGCAGCTGTGCCTTGACCCACTCACCAATGACACAGCACTCCTTGATGCCTTCTTCCATGACCTGCAGTCTGGCAACAGCACAGTGCCCACCGAGCTCAAGAAGTGCTGCTATGGATATTGCATAGACCTGCTGGAGAAGCTGTCCGAGGACGTAGGTTTTGACTTTGACCTCTATATCGTGGGAGACGGAAAGTATGGTGCCTACAAGAATGGCCGATGGACAGGCCTGGTGGGTGACCTGCTGAGTGGTGCAGCACAGCTGGCTGTCACTTCATTTAGCATCAACTCAGCTCGCAGTCAGGTTATTGACTTCACCAGTCCCTTCTTCTCCACCAGCCTGGGCATCCTGGTGAGAACAAGAGACACAGCTGCACCCATTGGAGCCTTCATGTGGCCCTTGCACTGGAGCATGTGGCTGGGCATCTTTGCATCTCTCCATGTTACTGCTGTGTTCCTTACCCTGTACGAGTGGAAGAGTCCATTTGGCATGACACCCAAAGGCCGAAACAGGGACCGTGTCTTCTCCTTCTCTTCAGCACTTAATGTTTGTTATGCCATTTTGTTTGGCAGGACAGCTGCCATCAAGCCACCCAAGTGCTGGACCGGCCGCTTTCTAATGAACCTCTGGGCCATCTTTTGTCTGTTTTGTCTCTCAACATACACTGCCAATCTGGCTGCCGTGATGGTTGGGGAAAAGACCTATGAACAGCTTTCAGGTATACACGACCCCAAGGTAAGCCCATCTCTTTTTCTAAAGTATTTGGCTTTAGGATGGACCTAATTTCTTCCTGATTTGTGGTCAGCAAAGTCACTGCTACTATTAATAGGAGTCATCCTTTTCTTTAAGCTTCATCATCCATCACAGGGTTTCCGATTTGGGACTGTACGGGAGAGCAGTGCTGAGGATTATGTGAAAAAGAGCTTTCCAGAGATGCATGAGTACATGAGGCGATATAATGTTCCTACAACCCCTGATGGAATAGATCACCTTAAGTAAGTCATAACCATTCCAGAAAAGGAATATAAATCAAAACCTGAAGTTAGAGTTGTCCACTAATCGTAATTACTATGTAGCTAGGAGATAGCAAAGTAGAAATGGAGTTACAGTGATATTTGGGAACCTCATGTGGATGAAGCAGGGTAAAGTTTTGCATTTGACTATGAAGTTCTGCACAGCAAGAGATTCAGATAAACCCCATCATAAACCCAGGAATGTATGGACTAGCATCTAGCATCCACAAGCAAATCCAGTTTTCCTGACTGCATCAACACAATGTGTTCTTAGACCTGCTGTCTTTTGATCTCACATACTCTTTAAGGCTCTCCTCGAATCAAGTGTTTCCAAAAACTTGCTAGAATGGATTTTGAAAATCCTTGAAACAGCCACAGACATAATGGGCTTCAGGATGCTGTAAACAAAATCAAATAAAATGTACTGTATGCCATTTTTTTCAAGAGTCCAGCTACAAACCCGGTTTCCAAGATTGCATGCTGCTCAGATAGAAACTAGGTTTGTGACATGACTGGCTACTGACAGCTTTTTTTTACATCTTAAACAATATTTGAAAGATTAGTTACTCTATGGAACAGATTAAAAGCAATGCTATGCTATGTCTTAAAGAACATTCTGTGCAGGTCTAAATACGAAGATATGCGCTTTTTTTTATAATGTACTGTTTTTGTGTGACCTGACGATTAAAAAATATGATGTTTTAGTATAAATGTGACTTTAATGCATCATTTTATAAGTAGTAACATATTTTATTCATCTTTTCAGGGATGATCCGCAAAAACTAGACGCTTTTATTATGGACAAAGCCCTCTTAGACTATGAAGTGTCCATTGATGCTGATTGTAAAACTCTCACAGTGGGGAAACCATTTGCAATTGAAGGCAAGTTAATCAGTGATCCTTTCTTCATTTATATTCTTATTAAGATACTGAATGAATGTCATTATGTATCAAGGCACCATAGGGCACGAAGTGATTTCTGTAAGGAAAATGTCAAAAGAAATAATTACGAAGCAAATTAAATTACTTCTTGGAAATGTAGTGTTCCTCAGCAAATATATAAGGGTCATTCTATGAAAGTGGTGCATGCTCAGGGTTGATAAAATGTTGAAAACGTTTCTTCTTTTACACATAATTGTTTTTCACCTTTGGACTGGACTAAAAGGTTATCAAAAAGAAAATCTATATCATTTTCTCTGCCTTTTTTTTTATATAGAATTTTTGAATTATTCATTAACAATCGTTGATTTATTAATAATTATTCATGAATGTGTTTTCATCCTCTTAGGCATTAATTTATGTAATGTGGAAAACATCCAATCTATTCATAATACAGTGATAATTACATATTTCGCATTCTAGTCACAATGTAGAATTTTAGTAATCTTCTTATTGTGAAACGTTATGAAAAATGCGCTTCAGTCATAACCCATTTCAGGTATTTAAATCATTGCCAGATTTTCAGGATTTGAAACGTTTTAATTTTGAAGGAAATAGGTTTAAACGTTTTGCATCACTGCTCACGTGTTTAGGGGTGTGGCGAAATATTGCCGTAGTACACGGAAATTTTTCGGCTTAAAGAAAAATAGTTACACCAGGCTGTCATACAGAGTCACTTGTGTGTATATAAGAGTCTGCATAACGACGATCACAGCTGTCAAACGTATAAAGAGATTATAGTGCTTTGCAGCTTCTATTTTCTACTACATATACATATAGTTCTAAAAACCCTATTTTGGCAAAACCCTATTTTTGCATCTATTTCTTGTATTTCTTCGTATACTCATTAATAACCAGTACAATAATTGAAATTCACAGGCTATGGCATTGGACTCAAACAGAATTCACCTCTGACTTCGAATATCTCTGAGCTGGTTAGCCAGTACAAGTCAGATGGATTTATGGACATGCTGCATGATAAGTGGTACAAAGTGGTGCCCTGTGGGAAAAGAAGCTTTGCCGTGACAGAGGTAATGAAATATCCACGATCTCACAAAGCCCAGTAGCGATATTTGTCGTCCATTTAATCTCTCATTTCATGTATTGCTAAATTTATGGGATTTTTTTTTTTTTATCTCTTGGATTTAATCTAACATGCACCTTGTTCTGATATCTAGACTTTACAGATGGGGATTAAACATTTCTCAGGGTTATTTGTAATGCTGTGCATAGGAGTGGCTTTGTCTCTCCTCACCACTATTGCTGAACACATTGTCCATCGCTGGGTGATACCCAAGATGCAGAACAAGCCACAGTACTGGCTTCATACAAGTCAAGTGAGCCTATTTGTTGTCTTCCTGACTGATGACTTCAAGTAGAATCGTATTTCATTTCAGTGATATATTAGAGCATTAACGAAAACTGGAGTCAGTTAGAGGTAATTATGTTACCATATTCTCAGTTGCTCTCTGTGTTGTCTTTAATAACACTTAATACAATTGCTCTGTCAGAGATTGCATCGAGCACTTAACCCGACCTTCAACGAAGACAATTTATCAACTGTTGCAAAACCAGAAAAAAGGTAAGGAGCCATTACTACACAGCACGTCCCGAGATAATTATTTGCGCTCGCTAAATGATAATGAAGCCAATAAACTAATAAG
This sequence comes from Chrysichthys thysi, assembly GCA_030068315.1. Classification (NCBI taxonomy): domain Eukaryota; kingdom Metazoa; phylum Chordata; class Actinopteri; order Siluriformes; family Claroteidae; genus Chrysichthys; species Chrysichthys thysi. The sequence goes on along the minus strand of JAQLOM010000009.1, from coordinate 15,177,479 downwards.
AGTTGAATGGAAATCTCAGCGGACGGAGATATACAGGTGCCATAACTGAACCATCTTCATTTGTATTTTTATTACATGTAACCAAGGCAAACTTATCTGCATGTGATTATGGTCATTTCCTCTCAAAGGTACCAAAGCAGCCAGAAACGTATGAGTCCTGTCAGGTGTTCACCACACCTCAGTTTCCAAACGCTCCACTTGTCTTAACGTCCTGAGACCCAAACTGGAATGTTGTGTGCCTTGTCATTTCTCCTCACTGTTTCGTTTTTTTAGTAACTAATAACTATTGAACTTGATCATTGTTTCCAACCAGGAAGACGTTTGACAATAGAGTAATAGAGTAAAAGAGTGGCCTTCATATGAGGATCTTACAAGGAAATACACACAATGCAGTTGGAGGAAAAAATGATGTCCTCATATGAGGACAGTGGGGTCTCAGGAGCTTAAAGCCTGTGTTAACTTACAGTTGAGGTCAGAACTTTAGGTCCAGTCATCATGGGCATGAATGCCATGGCATATTATATATGTTCAATAGTTGGATTAATAACCTGTATATAAATACTGGGGTTTTGTTTGTTTGTTTGTTTGTTTGTTTGTTTGTTTGTTTGTTTTACCAAAGAATAGGATGAAAATGATCTTTTTGTTATGAAGCTTTTGTGTACTCACTGTGAAATGTTGAATTCATGCCAGGAACAGTTTGAGCCTCTCTGAAGCCTACCTGTCTATATGCTCAGAAATTGGAATAGATAACTACTCAAAAGACTTCATGGATTCATCCTTTTTCAAAACAAAAATGATTTGATAGTTATTAATTAATAGATAAATGAATAAATAAATGAATGGTTAATTTTTTCTGTGAATATCTAAGAATACTAAACTAATACAGCTAAAGGAAATGTAAAAGCTCCCTACAAAATGTAATATCATCCATGTGATACTGTCTGAATATCTTTTTATATCATCCCAGGAAGAAACGATTACTCACTTTAGATTCCACATATTTGTATGTGTGTTATTATTATTATTATTATTATTATTATTGTCAACATGTAGTTCCATGCTAGTGACGCCTTCAAGAACAGATAACAATTAAACCACCAGCTGGTGGAAGCATTATTTTTTCGATTTGCCTGTCCATCCTATGCTTCTATCTGTTTGGCTGTCCCTCCCTCTAGTAATCTTGTTAATCTGGTTAAATGTTTGTAAGATTTCCATGGGATAATCATTATAACCATTTGGTGAACTAGTACGATTTTGGAATTGTTCCAAACAAAGTCATGGTGGCAGAAAGCTCAAATGTCTTCAGCAGTTTTTCTTTTGAGATTTTTGCCTCCACACCACCACAATGGATTTGAAATGAAGTCATCAATATGGGATAGAAGTGTAGACTTTCAGATTTATTTCAAATGGTTTAATAATGCATTAACCGTTTAGGAATCACACCCATTTTTTTTTTTACATAGTCCCACCATTTTCACGAGCTCAAAAGTAATTGGACAGCCAAACAAATATAAAGCAAATGTAAGCATCGTTTTTTATACTTGGATGCAAATCCTTTGTAGTTTTTGACCACCTGATGTGTGGTACTGATGGACATCACCAAATGTTGAGTTTCTTCCCTTGAGGTGCTTTGTCAGACCTTTACTGCTGGTTTGCGGCCTCCTTTCCGGCTTCTGTTTTGGCTTCAGCGTGGGAATAGTATGCTCAATTGCGTTGACTGACATTTTCCATTTAAGAACATTCCATATTTTTGCCTAAAGAAGCACTTGGATTTCTTTCACTTTATGGTTTCTATCATTATCCGTCTGTCCTGTGAACTGCAGTTTTACAGCATTTGATTGAATCTGAGCAGAAAGTATAGCTCTATACATGTCACCATTCATCCTTCTACTTCTCTCAGGAGTCACATCATCAATAAACACCAGTGACCCAGTTCTACTGGCAGCCATACATGCCCATGTTCACCTTGTCTGTCAGATGATGTGGAAATCTTTAGATCATGAGCCCTTCCGTTCCTTCTCCAGACTCCTCTTTTCCCATCATTCTGGTACAAGGTAACCTTGGTTTCATATATCCAGAGAATCTTGTTCCATAGCTTGGTAGGCTTTCTAGCAAAGTCTAATGTAGACATTCTGTACTTGTGTTAGCAGTGGTTTGCATCTTGAGCTAAACCCTCTGAACTTACATTCATAAAGGTGTCTCTTGATTGCAGCCCGTCTCCTTTAGAGTGTTTTTGACTTGTCTAGATGTTGTGAAGTGTGAAGGCGTTTTTCTTCAGCAAGGAAAGAATTCGACTATCGTCCACTTTAGTTTTCCATGGGCTTCCAGGACTTTTTGGTGTTTTCTCCTGTGCATTCGTGCCTTTTAAGAATGTAAGAAATTGTTGGTTTGGCCAGTCCTTAAGTCACCAGTAGGTTGTCAATTTTTCAGCCTAATGATGGCCTCCTTCACTTGCACAGCATTTCTTTGGACCATAAATGGAGAGCTTCTATGAACAGGGGCCAAATGCAAATTCAACACTTGGAATCAACTCCAGACCTTTTATTTGCTTAATTTGTTATGAAAGAGTGAGGAAACAGGACAGATCTGTCCATGAAACCGTTATGCCTAAACTTTAAGGGAAAAAACGTAAACTAATGTGAAAATATATCTCTTTTACTTTTCTTTATCTTGCTTTTTGCAGTGATACTTTTGGGTAAGGAGCAAGTATAACAAACACAATAATAAAAACACAAATTGTCTTAAACTGTCTAAAACCTTGCTAGCTAAGAGTGTTTCGCGTACCCAGTGAAGGTTACCCTTTGATCAAGTTGTGGAATAAGCGAAGTGCCAGAGCAAAACAGACATGAGCCAAAAAGGTTTCGTTTGTAATCAAATCTCCAAATGCAAACTTTAAATGTAGTTCCCTCCCCTTATGTCTTTGAGGCAAACAGGTTTTAAAATGCTATAAATTGTGACTAAAAGACGTACGAAGTGAAACATATTTCAGTCTTCAGAACAATACAGTATATAGTAGAAACTGTCAAGAATTCTCCCAGGTCACCACACTTATTTTAATATAATATGTACTTGAGCATAAAGACATGTATTTGGATTGAATTATGCTTTCACCTCTTTGCTCTGTTAAAAGGTGCAACCTTGGGAATAACCAGCAAAATCTCTGGAACGTCTGTGAAAACTCAGTCTGCCCACGCCGTCGCCTTTCCAACCAAGAGGAGCAGCAGAACAATCTGGAGTGTTTACAGTGTAAAGAGCTCCCTCCTCCTCCTCCTTCTCCTGTTCCTCCTGCTCCTCCTCCTCATCTGAAGAGACAACTTCCCCTGCAGTCGAATGGAAAAACAGATCTGCTGGGCCTGGCGCACAGCCCCATAGTGCAGGAGCTGTCTGACCTGGAGACCCACATTCAGATCATCAAACAGCAGCTGCAGCTGGCCATGAAGAAGAAAAAGGAGCTGGAACAGTATCAGAGAACCAGCATGGCACCCGAGTCCTAGAGCCGAATCTGGAGTTGTTTTTGGGACATCCACGACTCTGCGAAGTTAATGATGGATTATTTGGCTTCCGAAATCGAAGCTCTTCGTGTTCCTCTGCACATATTTTTCAAAGAGCATTTTATTTTTCTCTTTGTGACTGCTCTTCTTGGCATCTCCCAGGACCAGTTGGTCTAAAGGATGGACAAGACAGTGAGAAATTTGGATACAAACCCTTTCTCTGAGCTCTACTTTAACTGGAACTCTGTGTGTGTGTGTGTGTGTGTGTGTGTGTGTGTGTGTGTGTGTGTGTGTGTGTGTGTGTGTGTGTGTGT
>JAQLOM010000009.1:15163230-15173574 GCA_030068315.1 Chrysichthys thysi | reverse complement strand
ACGACTCGAAAAACACGAGGCTCGAAACAGGTGAATCAATAATTCCAATACAGAACTTATAGGATGAAGCGCAAATGTGCATGCGCGACTGAACAAATCACTCGTACGAGACGACTCGTTCTTCCCAAGCCACATTAAAGATTCATTCAAAATGAACGAATCGTTCAAGAACGACCCATCACTAGAACACAGACACGGTGAGAACGTGCAAACTCCACATAGAAATGCATCCTGGTCGACCCTGGGGATCGAACCTAGGACCTTTTTGCTGTGAGGCAACAGTGCTAACCACCATCGTGATCATGATCGTGATCGTGATTCCCCCCCCAATTCAAAAAATAGCTACAAATATCAATGGCCTGCTAGTAAGTACTTACCTTTTTGCTGGTTATTTTTCCATATTCTGTATATTGATGGGACGGGGATGTGATTGAGGCGGCATCAGGCCGCCAATATTAATTTTACAAATATCACTTGTTTAATGCCTCATGTAGAAAACGTAACGCTTTCACACGGCCAGTATTTTTACACTGACAGTTTGACCATGTAAGTAACAAAATAATCAAAGTGGGAAAATAAGTCTTTTTAACCACTTTGCAATCATTATTAACAGTGACATGGTGGTGCAGCAGTCCGTCTCCAGTCTCTATATTCGAGTTTGGCGTTCTGCCCCCAAAAATGCCAGCTTTTATTCTCTTTCAGAAATGCCATTTTCGACTGAGAATGCTTCAGTGGCCCAAATTTTAGTGCATTGCTTAGAATAACTACATTTACTTCTCCAGGCCACATATAACACCAAACTGCAGTCATTACATTACATTACATTACAGGTTCTCAACCCTGAGTGCCCACTGTCCTGTACATTTGAGTGTTTTCCTGCTTTAATACACACACTTTAACACAGGAAATGCTGTTAATTAACTGATTAGTTTAATTGGGTGTGTTTGAAGCAGGACAAGGGGTACTTCAGGATCACTGTTAGGAGTGTGTGCATTATTAAAATAACACGCGGTCCAACACAAATTGGTTATATTAATTAAATTAAACACACCATGCAAAATCACAACTTTTGATGCAGAAACCATTTTTTTTTGCATCAAATAACTGGAAAGATGGAAACAACACAGGAAGATGGTAGTCAAGTGTTATTAGCTGATTTGCATATCTTTTGCATATCTTTATAAAGTCAGATTTAAATCCTGCTGGAGACAAGAAGAGGGAATTAATGATTGGAGTTAATATCTTATTCAGAATACAGAACAGATGCTGGCTGCATTAGTGTGTTTGTGGACCTTCCCTAAACCTTTGTCACAAATTTGAAGTATACAATTCTCTAGAATAACCTGGTATGATGTCACTTTAAGTTTTCTGTTCACTGGAACTAATGGAATGGGTCTAAACCTGTTCCAACCCCTGTACACAATGCCCCATGGGCAAGGTCCATAAAACATGGTTTCCCAAGGTTAATGTGGAAGAATTTGAGTGGCCCAAGCCCTGACCTCAACCTCACCGAACACTTTTGGGATGAATTTGAACACAGACTGCATGCCAGGCCTTCGAACTTGACACCAATGCACAACCTCTCTAATGCTCTTGTGGCTGAATCCCCACAGCTATGATCCAAAATCTAGTGAAAAGCCTTACTAAAAGTGGCTAGTGGAGGTTGTTGTAACAGCAAATAGAGGACTAAACCCGTGATAGTACCCTTGATTTTTGGAAAGGGAGCATATAGGAGTGACCGTCAGATGTCCACATACTTTTGCCCATAAAGTGTAACCAAGATATATCACAGCATTTGTTCACTAGACACTGCATAGATTTATAGTACCATAACAATTTAGTGTACCTATAATACATACTGTGTTAAACAGACATCTCCTTGAACTAATCGCCTTGGGTATGGTATAAAAGGTCAAATCTTGAAGACGCAGCAGTACCTGTTGCATGGAGTGTAAATGCCATATTTTAAAAGACGACGCTTGTTTATCAAGGTGAGAGCCGTACTCTTTCATGATCTTTCATGATCAACTCCCTACTCAGGTTCCAGAGTCAGTAGAGGCTCCTATCTCATGTATAAGCGTGCCACTTTGCAAAAGTGTGCAGTCAACAACACAATAATATCGGAAATCAACAGTAAAGCCTTTGGTCTACACTGAGCTTTGAGTTGTAAGACTCAGAGTACACAGAGAGGAGGTTTAAATATTCTCTTGATGCAACAGAATAAAAATGTTTGTCTTTATTTTTTATGGCCGGGCCATTTGTAAGCCAGTATTGTGTTTTACGGTAAACAAATGCAAAATAAGTGAATACACATGTCACGGTCTTAGAGATTCTAGTGAGTCACTGATACCTGCATACGTCCCATAATGCTTTGCTCAGTTTCCATTAGTTATATTCAGGGATATGATTTTTCCACTATAGTGGTAGCTTGGTATTTGACGTCCTCAATATACGGCGAAATTGGTATTCGATGTGATTTCATCGTTTTTTTTCCGTCGGAAATCGACGTCAGCGCGGTATGCGAGTCGACAAACATTTTCATGTGCTTTCAAGATTTTTCACGATTTCCACAGATTTCAACAAATATCAGTATTTTGAAGAAAATTCAAACCAAATGTTAATTAAAAGTGATTTTCTACCAAAAAGGCTCAGTTTTGTAAAGTATGTGTGTTTTTGACTGTTAAAAACAACTTTATAGGAACTACTTCATCACGGCATCATTTCCTACACCCGGTGTAAAGAAATCGGAATCAGATGTGTGAGCATCGTCTGCGAGTGAGTGCTCACTAACACCATGCGTTTTTTGTTTAGTGTGTAATGGTTAAATAAGGTAACCGTGTCTAGCACAAAAGGGAGTTCAGGCAGCACTGGTGCCAAGAGAAACGCGGTGAGAACAACCATTGAGGTTAAAAAAGAAATTGTGGCTAAATATGAAATCCGTGTGCGGGTGACTGATCTTGCCAAAGAATATAAAACTCTAAGACCTATGATCTCAAGTTTTATTCAAAACAATGTTTAATATGTTTAATATGATTGTCAATTATGAGTGAAATGTCCAAAATAATAGGGTTCAATATAGGGAATTTTGGGAGGCAGGGAACCAATTATTTTGATTTACATTATTTCTTATGGGGAAAAATTACTTGGTATTTGACGAAACCTCTGGAACCAATTAGCCTCGAATACCAAGGTACCACTGTATTTGGCACTCATGTGGAGGAGGTACATCTGGGCTTTACTTACATTTCCTTTCCAAACAACGTATTTGCTTCTATATACACCCACACCATAATACCTCAAACAGTGAGAATCCTAGAGGTTTTGTTATGGTGAGCAGTTCTGTCTATACCTGACTAACATCCCACACTATCATAGCAAAACAGAAAACTAGCATGGCTAGTCATTCCCATCCATAAATAATGTTGGTTTTTTGTCTGTTCGTTTGTTTGTTTTTTAAGCAACTGCAATATTTTGTCACTGGAACCTTCCTGTAGTTAGCATACAAATGGAACTACAATCGATTCATTTAAGTTTAATTAGCATGCAACAATGATAGATGCCATAGTATTACTCCAGAGCAAGGGTCAGGGTTACCATTAGAACATCTAGGGTATGAATGCCTTAGCTAAGCAATACTGGTATTTATTCACAATACAAGACACAGCAACATAAATTCATCATAAATTGCACGTTAGCTAACTATTTATTAGGTGAATTAAATCCCAAACCATTAGCTTTTGCTATAATATTTCTTTTAGTTTGCCACTTACCAGAGTTTGTTGTCAAGGAAGGAAACAAGGTGCCAGAAGGATCATATACTATTAAAATGATATCCAATAGTGGAACGTTTGCCCTGAACAAAACTTTCTCTTTCCTCCCTCTTTGCTTTCAAGCTCCAGTTTTATGTTTATAATAATAATTTAAAAAAAAAGCCATTCTGATATTTTTGCTAAGGCGGATTCTGGCTTCTGCAGTGAACAAAATAATTTCAAATAAGCAAAGTGATGTAATTGGACTGGCCATTAGTGACTTCTAATTCACACGGTAAAATTACACACATCTGACTGGATCTCTACATAATTGGGGAAACCATATATTCACAAACATTAACATGCTGCATTAGGCAAAATAAGCGGGAAAAATCCTTAGATTCATTGTTTACTTTTAAAATGTGGAAGGAAGAACTGGAGTGCTTAAATATTGTAATGTAAGTGATGGATAATGTTGTTATTCACACTTCCACAGTGAGCAGTAAGCTATTATCCACACAGTGGCGGCAGCTGTTTCTAAAAGCAAACCCTAAATCAGTTAATAGGCACCTTTGCAAACTGAACAAATGTTTGGTGAAGCAACAACAGCTGGCTTGTTTACACTTTACACTGAGTGTGAATACACTTACAGGCCATGCTAATTATTCGTTCATGCTGATTACCATTTGACACAACGCTACCAGTGAATCTGCTATATAATGTGAACAAGACAATTATCCTCCCAACTTTGTTCAGGAGCTTGGGCAAGCCTCTCACTCACTCATCTTCTGCTGCTTAATCCTGTTCAGGGTTGTGGGGAGAAGCTGAAGCCAATCCCAGCCAACTTTGGGCGAGAGGCAGGATACAACCTGGGCAGGTCACCAATCCACAGCAGGGCCAACACACAAGAGACAGACAACCATTCACACAAACCGATAATTTAGAGTAGCGAATAAGTCTGTGCATGTCTTTGGACTGTGGGAGGAAACCCATGCTGACATGGAGAGATCATGCAAACTCCACACAGAAAGGTGCCCAGGTCAAACCCAGAGATTGACCCCAGGACCTTCTTGCTGTGAGGCGACAGTGCTAAGCACCACACCACTGTGCTGCCCTAGCAAGTTTAGTCATGTCACTAATTTAGCAAATTGATTAGTATTCAAAAAATAGCTACAGATGCTAATAAGTACTTATAAGTATCTTTTTGCTGGTTATTTTTTTCCACATTCTGTACATTGATGTGATGGGGATGTGATTGAGGCGGCATCAGGCACCCGGCACCCTGGTTGACCCTACGATCGAACCCAGGACCTTCTTGCTGTGCAGTTCTTGCTGTGAACCACCACACCACCATGCCACCCACCCCCCTGGGCAAGCCTGCTGTTCTTAAATGATGATGATGATGTAGAGGGGTATTTTAAGTCATGGGCAAAGCACCTTGCTTGAAGCAGTGTTTGATACTGGTTTGAAGGGATCACTATCGGTGAATCTGATAAGGTTTTGCTGCTCAGATAGCTAGAAGGTAGCTGTCATGTGCTTTCAAAGGAAAAACAGTGCTCTGAATTCTGGGAAAGGTGAGCCAACCGCTTTATGTTACTGTTAAAGTCACTTCATTTTGTTTGTTCGTTTGCCAAATTATCTGAGTGGAAAATATTTATCCGCTCATTTATATTTCTTCAAATATCAAGCAGTCCAAGCTTTCAACTACAGACTATTTATTTGACAGACAAATCAAAAAATATATTTGGCATTTCAAAAGAAACCTTAAAAGTAAAACAATACACAATAATGAAACATGTCGCCAAATGTCTGCGTACTTTCATGCAGTGTTAATGACATTTTAAAGATGCCATTGGGGGGGGGACTGCTTTTCACAACTTATTGTGTATCTTTATATTACATCCAAAAATAAGAATACCAAAAACATTCCTGAAGAAACAGCAGGCAATGTTGATCAAAATGCTTTATACAGATAAAAATAATACAAAAAAAGATGATCTTTTGTCAAAAAATTGACAGGAAAAAAATTAAAGAATAAAATAATTCTTTGTACAAATACCACATAACATCAATAGCTGAGTAACATCATATATAGACTCAATTTGTGATCATGAACATGACGAGGAAGGCAGAACTCCTGATGTGGAATCAGAAATAACAGAAGGATAAGCTACAGCACTGTGTTTTACAAAATGTACAAAACATTTGCCTCTAACTTGGTCCAACATAATACTATTTTCTTTGATTTCTTTCTTTTTTTTTTACATTATGCGACAGTACAAAAACATCTTGTGCCTAGAAGTGTTGAGGTGAAGTGAAGGTGACTCGACGCCGGTCCCTTAGTCAAGTCACTTCATTCATGGACGCTGAATGGTTCTGAAAGGGAACAAAAAAAGATTCAGAGTAATACACATCAAGGACAGAGTTTCGCTACATTTCCCCTAGATGCTCCCTCAATCCCTGATAACACATCAATCAGGAGAAAAAGACTACGCAATGAGAAGAGAAAGCGATACGTCGTCGTCTTGGATCCCGTTTCTTTTGAATCACTCGTTTCATCCATCTTGCTTATCCTGATAAGAACCACTGACATCATGGTTGATGTGCCCCGCAGCACTCACCACACGCGTCCAATTGGGCCCAAGTCCTTTGGGCGTTTCCCAAACTGCGCTACAATGATGCACTTGTGTCCTTCAGCGTTCATCAAAAGAGTGCCAAAATCTTGCTTTATATCAGAACAGCAAGGCTGTTTTGCTAACTCGCTTTAAGTATGGCTGTCTGGTTGGCATCAATTCAGAGATCAAGATGCGCTTGATTCTGATTGATCAGGAGATATCAAGGACTTTAGATCGGACAGTAGCTCCGGGTGCAAGCTTTAAAGACGAAAGAAGTTTTGCACGCATAAACTTATTTTTTGAGCTATAAATGAAATAATGACTGTACTGTCATGAAACATTAGTACTGGTGTTAAAATTGACAAAATTACCATTGAGAAAAAAAAAACCTTGCATTTTAGGAGTTGAAAATGGCTCAAATTGCATTCTACTGGTGAAAATCATCCCCAAGGGCAATGCTGAAGTAGTGTCAAGCGGTTGGCACTTATCTACATTATGGGGAAGGTCCACTATGGAGGATCGATACTTATTTTATTATTTTGCTTTCATTAGTGTATAATTACCTGTAATTGTGAATAGTTGTGTTTTTGTAAGCGTAGAATGAGCTTTATAAGTACACAAGGAGCGAGTTCTCTTCCAAAGACCTGCCATGTTGCAACGTTACAGCAGCCCAGAACAGAAAAACCCCTATAAGACCTTCTGTGTTTTGTGTTGTATAACCAGTGGTGCGAATCCAGAAGGAAGCACCAGAAGGCCAGAAGGACAACAAAGAAAAATAAATGAAGAAGAAAGAAGAGAAATCAGCATTTGTTGCTCCTGACAAACAAGTCTGAGGACCCAAATTTTGAAACATGGAGAATCATGCTTCTTATTTAGCACAGAAAAAGCAAGGGGGGGGGGGGTGACTGTGAGTACTTGGATGTACATTATGAGCAGCTGACGGCCACCGTACGTTCTAATCCATGAAGAAAGGGAGGGGTCAGGGAGGGGCATCCAGTCGTTTTACTGCCATAAATATTGTTTACGCTGACATTATAGAAAATTAATCAACACATTCTTCGGACCAGTCAGAATCAAGCACTTAACATCATTGTGGTTTAAACTGCTGTTGTACAAGCTTTCACAGGAATGTGCTGTTATTGGCCACATCATACCATCCTGTCATTGATTATTTTCCTATACCAGCATGTCCCGAAGTGTCTTATTTCTTATGTATTTATTACAATATCATTATACAGTGGAGATCAAAATTAGAGAACAACCTACAATTTCCTAAATATCAAGGTCACTACGTTGTCCTATGTGGAAATGATCCAAATAGGAGTAAAAGAGCAGGATTTTAACCATATGAGTTACACAACTTCAGAAGCGCAGGATAAGAAACTTACATGAGATATTTAAAAAAAAAAAAGAACACTGATCAAAATTAGAGAACAGTAATGACTGCAGTATGAAGAAAGATCATAACTAAATTGTCTGAAGGTTACAACAGTCAAAAATTAATAGGAAGTGTACAGGCCGGTGCTTTGAGTGACTTCAGCACATCTGTGGCCACAGGACATCACTAGTCTCAGTGACTGTAGTGGGTTTCTTAGGAATAACTTTGTCATCAAGGATTTTTCAGAGGTTTTCTATTGGGTTTAGATCCAGACTCTGGGCTGGCCATTTCATAATATCAATGTTGTTGGTTTCAAGGAACTGCTTTACCTGTTTTGCTGTGTGACAGGGGACATTGTTCTGCATGAAAACTGCTGGCTGATTGGGTGATGAACGCAGGGAAGGAAACACATGCTGTCGAAGAAGGTTCTGATAAACATCTGCATTCACTCTGCGATGTAGCTGTATAAGAGGCCCAACTCCTGCTGCAGAAAACGTTCCCCAAACCATCACACTTCCTCCTCCAACTTTCACTGACTTCTTAACACAGTTGGGGTTCAGTCTTTCTCCAGTTTGACAACAAACATAATGTTTCCCATCAGACCCCAAATAAATTTGGGTCTAAAGTGAACCTTGGACCAGTTCTCCTCTGTCCACACAACATGCTAGTCTAGTCTTCTGATTCTTCCTGCGTATGAGAGGTTCGGTCACTGCAGAGTCGGCTGTCGGTCCAAATGCTCTTAAACGTAGAGACACTGTATGATGAGACAGACCCATACCCTGTTCAACGCTGAATTGGTGAGCAATTCCAGCTGCAGTGTTGAAACGATTCCCCATTGACATTCTCTGCGTTTTCCTGTCTCTCTTGTGTTTGCCTTTCATGGACGTCCAGCCTTCTTGGGGGACTTGAATGAGTTTGGGACATTGTAAAGGTGCAATATTCTAGAAATCACAGATTTGGAACAACCAACTTCTCTTGCTCTGGCTGATAGGGTCGTCCCTTTGGCCTTCATCTGGACAACCTGCTGCCGGAGGGATTCAGTCACTTTAGAACGGCTCGACATCTCAAAGTCATTGATAACTGGAAAGTTCGGCTGCCAGTTAAACAGGGTTTGTCAGATAATGAAGGAAATTAGCACCAGCTGCAGATTAACACCAATAACTGGGAGGGATCTGAAAGTGTTCTGATCAGTGCTCTTTTTCAAATATCTCATTTAAGTTTCTTATACTGTGCTTCTGAATTTATGTGACTCATGACATATGGTTAAAATCCTACTGTTTTACTCCTGTTGGGATCATTTCCACATAGGACTACGTAGTGACCTATTAAGGTGTTATAAAGTGAGATAAATTGTTTTTATCTGTTACGATAATGCATCGTTCATATCGATCATATTTACTAAACTTCACATCTTTCACTTTCCCCCATTGGCTGATCCAGAGAAAGTTCCTCGTTATGCTTCTTAATCATCTGATGGTCAGCTGGAACCTTCCACATAAACAAACCCAGTGGCCACAACCCTTAGAATTTTTGTCCCCATGCTTAGTCATTGGTGTAATTATGGAGCCTTCATGCTATTTTCAGTGTTTGTGGGTTCCCTTATATAGCACATTATATTCAGGGATTTAGTGTTTGTCATGGGTGCATAGAGATTACAGTAGCACTCTGCTGTGTGTTGCCATTAGAAATGATGGTGCACCTTCCCCTAAAGGAAAATCTCCCAACTTCCATGTAATTCATCCTTATTTTAGTTGAGAACATCGAGACTCCCAGAGCTTAAGTTTTGTATGTGATGAAGCTACAAAGGAATGAAATATTTTCAAACGTTGTTTGCAAAACGTATTACCTCCTAAATCCGTGTGGACTTTGGAGCATGTTGTTGCTTCTGGCAAGAAGTCGGCATAGGAAAGGCATTTCTCACATTTATTAGGCTAGAAATGACAGACATGTGGTTTGACTGCAACCATCATTTTTATCAGCATTTTTGTCTTGGTGCTTCTTGAAAAGTGATTTCCTTTACTCCCTAAAAAAAAAAAAAAAAACTAAGGAAAACTTATTTTCTAGGAGGAAGTGATATTTTTAGCTGGAGAGATCCAAAAAATACTGAATACTCAATGAATCCAGCAAGATAGCTTCATACCTGCTTATTGCCTTTGGAGGAAGTATATGTTTTGGTATGCATATTAAATTTGCTTGTTTTTAGTTTGTATAGAAATCACAAGATCCGAACAATAAAATTGTACCTTAGGAGAGGGAACAATGTAGAGTGAGAAATACACACAGAAAGAGGATTTATTTATTTATTTATTTTGCTCCCTGGGCAAAACAAGCCTTGTTTACTTGTCTTTATCCCTGTAAAACTTTAGCTTCCCAGGTAAAAAAAAAAAAAAAAAAAAAAGTATGCTGCTAAAGTGTACTTAATTTAAGTGTACTTATTATTATACTTCAGTGTACTCATGCTATTTTCACACGCTTTTTTGTACTTAGTGTGCTAACGATGTATCATTAGTTCAACTAAAGATATTTTTAAGTACAACTAAGTGGACTTGACTGTACTATTTTGAGACACCATTAATTTGCACTTAAGTATGTTTAAGTACAA
>JAQLOM010000009.1:15130589-15141821 GCA_030068315.1 Chrysichthys thysi | reverse complement strand
AAAACTACCGGTAATGTCTTCTTCTGTGCATTGATCTGTTGCGTCTTTCACATTTTAGCGCCCCCTGATGGCAGTTAATGAAGAAAAATCTATAGATAAGCCGCATTGGTGTACAAGCCGCAGGGTTCAAAGCGTGGGAAAAAAAGTAGTGGCTTATAATCCGGAAAATACGGTATTTCTTTATTTATTTCAACTGTTATACGCTTAGGCTTCTAACTCTCACTACCATTTCCACTTTCTTAGGACCCATAATGAAGCTTATATAGCAAAACTGCTGAGAAACACAACAAAGAAATGCATTGAACACGTTCAGACAACGAGTGCTTGACTACAACTTAAGGTTTGTGTTGCGAAGTGTGGGTTGGCTTCCTGTACATTAGTCGAGGATTTGTTCATCGGTTGGTACAAAATTTGTTTGGGAATTTAGTCCATATGTCAATTTGTTCGCTATCCAATGCGTTCGTGAGCTGAGGGTCCACTGTACTGAAATTAGTTATTTTTATGTAATACTGATAGTCAAGGGTGGGTTACACGAAGAAAATCCAACTAATTTTATACATGTATACATTTGTCAGGAAGAAGTTTTTGTCTTTGCATTGATCATAGTAATGTTTACATGGTCATTTTATGTCACGAGTGGAACTTTGGCGGATTTTACCAGAAAAAAACACCCCATGAGTATGCATTAGCATCAGTCTGAACACATTCTATATTTCATACGTGACCTTTTTCCTTCAAATAAAACCACAAATGTTTTTTTTTTATGAAAACCACTTATGTGACCACCTATTTCATGATATAATTTAAAATCTCAGTAGACACTAACAGAACCCCTTACATGACAAGAACATTGTGAATAATGGTCAACTCTGCTCATGATAATGCCTTGACTAAACATTCATATTAGCATACACATTCAAACTTTGGATGGGAGGAAATCTATTTTCCTTGTTTGCTTTTTTGCTTAGTCTTTTTTGTGCAGTTCATCTGAAGACAAATATTACTAGCACTAACCAGAAGCAGAAAACCAGGAAAGTTAAAAGTAGAATTGCGGCATGGCATCGCCGACTGGCTTTTCAAAAGACACTGTTTTTAGCATGACACCCATTTTTTTTTAAATCATAATTTAGATATGAGTGTAACCCAATCCGTATTGCTAACATGGCAAAACTAAACAGTTTTGTCTACAGCTTGATGATTAAAATGACGTAGAAGAAAGTCCAATTGCTATATAGCTTTGGAGGCAGTGTGGCATATACAGTGAGTTGTAAAGGTCTGAGACCACGTTGAAAATTGGGAATTTAAAATTGGATATGAAAAAAGGGCTATTGGAATTTTGAAATATCTAAAACAAAAAAATGTAACTGAGGGGTGGCGCGGTGGCTGAGTGGTTAGCACTGTCGCCTCACAGCGAGAAGGTCCTGAGTTTGAGCCCCGGGTTCAGCACAGGTGCCTTTCTGTGTGGAGTTTGTATGTTCTCCCAGTGTTTGTGTGGGTTTCCTCCAGGTACTCTGGTTTCCTCCCACAGTCCAAAGACATGTACAGTGGGGATTAGGCTAATTGGCTGCTCTAAATTGCCTGTAGGCGTGAATGGTTGTCTGTCTCTGTGTGTCGCCCTGTGGTGGATTGGCGTCCCGCCTCTCACCCGATGTCAGTTGGGATTGGTGCCAGCTTCCCCCTGCGACCCTGAACAGGATTAAGTGGCAGAAGATGAAAAAAGTAAATGTTTAATTTCTTGAATATTTAATAACCATGATTATGTACTGTTTCTAAGTCCCTATTTAAATGTAAGCAAATGTGTGATATAGACCATGTTAACTGCTTTGTACGAAAGGACAGATTTTCTTCTTGCCTAATCTCTCCTACTGAAGCATGTGTTTAGATGACACTCTGATGGATTTGATCTGAAACGGATCTCAAGGTTTTTCAAAAACTTCTGGAGTCCCATGCCAGCTCAAGTGCACACTGCTGTTAAAGCAAAATGGGGATGGACCAAATACTTAAAAACTCTGAAATCCAAGCAAATATTTCAAAGATTCTACTTTTCACATCAGTTGTTGTCAATAAAACAATTTGTAATGAAAATTGCTGCATGAAATTAGAAACAAAAATGCTACATTTCCACTAGTGCTTCCAGAGTTTTGGACCCTACCACACACTGTATATATTGTCTCTACTTTCTCTAAGGTTCTTGTAAATTGTGGCAGTCAGAAGCTGCACAGGAACAGAAATATAGTGCAAGAGTAAATTACTTTCCCAGTCTACGCTAAGCTCCAGGGCAACCCATTTCATTTTTTTGCTCAGTCTAAAAAAAAATATTGTTTGTATTATATAGTGTAGTCTCTTTTATGCAGCTTTCAAATGGCGCTTGCACCTCAACAATAAACCCAGCACTCAGTAATAATCAGTCTATACTCGGCGTAGTTACTGTTGATTTAGCTATCGAGTGTGTATGGTGTGGATCTCAGCGGTCCCGGTGCAAAGTGGTTACTATGGTGATACACGCTGGCATGGGCTGAGGGATCTCTGGCCTCGGCTCTAAATCAATGTGGAGACAGGTTTGGCTGAGCCAATATTTTGCAAACGAGACTCTGGAGACGCAGGTCATCCATGACAATGAGGGTTCTTTTTCACACGCATTTCCTCCCTCATACCAGGCCTACGTTTCAAATGTTGTCCTGATTCTTGAGAAGAGTTTTCAGTTTAACAAAGGTCTGTCTTTAATAATGCCTTTCTAAATGTTTATGGAACACCATCAGATATCAGATATTTGTTTCTTCCAGTACTATCTTGTTGTTGAAACTGTCCATAGACTAATATGTAATACATAACATTTTCTCAGGTTGTGGGACAGAATTATTTTATATTATTTAACAAAAGAAACAATTCTATATTACTAAATACTCTATTGCTAAAAAATAAATTACAAAATAATATACAGCTTTTTTGTTGTTATTTATTGGTTGGTTGAACACTGGGATTTCAGAAGTGAATTACATGTGAATCTGTTAAAAAAAAAAAAAAAGAAGAAGAAATGTAATGGAAATTGAAAGTATAGCAAGTGAAATGCAATACAAATACAAATACAAAGCTCATGCCAAAAGAGACATCCCCATGTGGGAAAGCAAACATGTCATGGAAATAAATGAACTTTCCCATGATCCAGTAATAAACAAACTCCTCTGGGTTTGCATCTGCATCTGCAGTGGTCAGATTGTGTGAAAAGAAGAGAAGAGGAAACCAATTTCATTAGAGGAAAAGTCCCAAAAGAAGAGTACAAGACAGTAGAAATATATTACATTTCTGCTGCTTGTTTTGTTACGTTGTTACATCTTAAAAACGCATTTTACGCATTAATCTAGATGATAACATTTTGACAAAACAATCGGGAATATTCTGTGTTTCCACTGAGTGATGTTATGTGATAAAATCTGGGTTTTCTTCTCTCCTTATAGCTTCTCCTCTTGCAACAGCTCTTATAGTTTATGTCATATGACTCCAATGCAAAACAAACATGCTTCCTTTTCAATTTTTGTGACATGTTGCTTTATCCTTTTTCGTGATGCTTGAGAGTTTTCTTTTGAATTTTCATTTCCATTCCTTGTGTTGCAGTTTGCAAATTGGAATTGCACATTATGCAGGTCAATGGAAACATGACTTATGACTAGTTATTGCACTTAATTGAATAAAATGCGATCAAATGAACAAGATTGCCTGTTTTTAGGCTATAACTGGCAAATACACACAATCTAGTTAACCAGGATGTGGACATTAAACACCATTAAACACCCTGGGCAGGTCGCCAATCCACCGCAGGGCCAATACACAGAGACGGACAAGCATTCACACTCACATTCACATCTACGGGCAATTTAGAGTAGCTAATTAGCCTAATCCCCTCTGTGCATGTCTTTGGACTGTGGGAGGAAACCGGAGTACCCGGAGGAAACCCACGCGGACACGGGGAGAACACGCAATCTCCACACAGAAAGACGCCCTCGTTGACCCCAGGGCTCGAACCCAGCCGACAGTGCAAACCACCACACCACCGTGGCACCCTTGGTTGTGAT
This sequence comes from Chrysichthys thysi, assembly GCA_030068315.1. Taxonomy (NCBI): domain Eukaryota; kingdom Metazoa; phylum Chordata; class Actinopteri; order Siluriformes; family Claroteidae; genus Chrysichthys; species Chrysichthys thysi. The sequence goes on along the minus strand of JAQLOM010000009.1, from coordinate 15,137,751 downwards.
TTTTTTGTTGTTGCCTCAATTCAAATAATAGTTACAAATAGCAATGGCATGCTAGTACGTACTTATCTTTTTGCTGGTTATTTTTCCACATTCTGTATATTGATGGGAGGGGGATGTGATTGAGGTGGCATCAGGCAGGCAATATTGATCTTACAAATATTACTTGTTTAATGCCCCATGTAGAAAACGTGAAATGCTTTCACATGGCTAGCATTTTTACTTTGACAGTTTGACCATGTAGGTAACAAAATAATCAAAGTGGAAAAATAAGTCTTTACTTTGCTGTGCTAACCATCACACCAGCATGCAACCCTGAGTTAGAATACAGTTTCTGTTTAATAATTTATATTCCATCAATAACTAATCAATAAACCAATATGAATTAATATTTTTTTTAAAAATGTAACTTGCTTCTTCCCTTGATCTAAATGATTTCAGCTAATGCATCTTCCTGTTGTTGAACAAGTAGAATATTCCAAATGTTTTACATGAGAAAATGTGCTCAGGAAACAGACTTGAGTGAACATTGTGGAACACTAAAATGTCCATTTTTCATCATCGATGATGGATGACTCTAACGGATGTTTCAAGCACATGATTCACACATCACTGCCAAAATAACATGATTTTTAGAGTATTAGTTATTACATTTCAAGGTAAAGTGTGGTGATCCTCAATCACCAGTATCCTTTGCACATGATGCACCAGTAAACTAGAATCCATTTTACACCAAGGGATCATTTTTCACACCAAAATCAGATCTTCGCTACTCCCCCAAAAAAGTGAAATAATAACAGGAATAAGACACCAGATCTGATTAATTTTTTTTATGAGAGGCTTTGCTTTATCATGAGAAATGTTAGCAATAAGAATACTCAATTTTGCAGTGTAACTCTAATGGTTTTTAAACATCCGAGATCATGCGACAACTGGAAACAAGATTACTCCAGTGCCTACTTGGATTGAACTGGTATACAGCACAAGCTTTTTCTTTCACTGCCAATCATTAAGTCAGAGTTTTAAGGATAAACAAAAAAAAAAGCTTTGGTATAGATTTACGTTTTATACATTACTAGCTGATTCCCCAGTGGCTTCGCTCACTGAGTGCAAGGGAAAAAACTAAAATGCAATATTTATAAAATAAGTTTGTGAATTACCAATTTTATTTTTCAAAAAATAGTGCTCATATATAATTTCTGTTTCAAACATGAAAAGAGTTTTACATTACATTACCATCATTTGGTAGATGCCCTTATCCAGAGCAACTTACATTTTTATCTCATTTTCACAACTGAGCATTTTGAGGTTAAGGGCTTTGTTCAGGGACCCAACAGTGGCAGCTTGGTGGTGCTTGGATTTGAACTCCCAACCTTCCAGTCAGTAGACCTATGTCTTAGCCCCCTAAGCTACCACCTCGCAGGGAATCTCAGGAAACCATATATTCTCGTAAACAACCAGAATTTACTAGCAAAGCAGGCTTCTGTAGAAGTTATTTATAGCCTTCCAGTTAAATCATATGACCTTCACTGTTACACCACAACGAAAGGAGATGGCCTTTGCCTGATTTCCTAGATTAGATCAAAGTTTTCTTAAATAATTACTTACCAATTAGGTGTTTACTTCTTTTCAATATCAGTAAAATAACTCTCACACAAATAATAACAATTCGTAAAGACGATATAAAAATGGCGTCCACAAACGAAGTGATTAGTTAAAATGTAAGCGCTAGTTACGCTGTTTCGAGTCATACGCATGTATAATATGTTCTGTAGTCATACGTCATTTCCATTTCAAACGTGAAAAGAATTATATATACAGTATATAGATTTATGATTGAATTTCATCCAACTAATATACATTAAGCCAGGGGTCCCCAACCACCGGGCCGCAGACCGGTCCGTGGGTCTTTTGGTACCAGGCCGTGCCGCTCTCTTCCATCGCAACATTTTCCCACCTTTGCCGACCCCCCCCCCACGCGGTCTCGCGCTCTCCTCCATCGCGACATTCTGCCGACCCCCCACCCCACCCCCAGGTTCCGTGAAAATATTGTCTGACACTAAACCGGTCCTTGGCACAAAAAAGGTTGGGGACCGCTGCATTAAGCTGATATCTATAATATGTGTTTGGATGAATAGTTCCTACTTCCTGTTTGGTTTATTTCAGCTCCAGCTCCAACTCAGAGGCATTATTATACTTGTTCCTTATAATCACATCTTGTCTCTATATTCCTTGTTTTTACACTCATTTGTTGTTCTTTCTTGGACAATCTCACATACAGTATAAAAGTAACTTTGAGCTTTATAGTGTCATCTCTAGTTTCTAGTGTGTCCTTACCCTTACAGAACTAACCTGTAAAACCTGCACTTTTTTTTTTATACACATTTCACATGTCATTTTTACACATTTTCTTTACCAACCTCTATGGGTGTTTTATTATTTTATTTTTATATTATGGCATGTAGGGCATGAGGTGTTATATTTTTTCATGTGTGATTTCTTGGATTTTCACATGTCTATGTTATTCAACCGATATATATTTACTTGAATTCATGTGCATGCACAGAAAACTTGAAGCGAGAAGCTGATCACATGATAAAATGTATAAGTCTTATTTTAAGGTTCTTTTGTAATTCACATACTCTGATCTGACTAAGTGGCTTCTCATAAAGGAATTCCGTTAAAATCTGTTGTATTTTTGGTTGAAGTCAAATGCCAATTATGTGTTGACTTTAAAAACCCACTAATGTTACAAATGCATGTGGTTTAATCCCTGTGCTGGACAACCTTCATTGCTATCTGATGTTAGCCAGCTAATATTTGTAGCAGTGAATGTTTTTGTCTTTATTTTCATGTACTTTCTTAGCAGGAACAGTTTGAGATAAAAGTGTCTGCTTTATCTATTGTCCACAATTAGCCCCAAGCCTTTTCTTAGTAGCACATGAATGGGAATCCATACACAAATGGAAATATATAAGAATGTGAATTGAGCTTGTGCTTTCATAGATTAGCAAGTTTTATTTGTCTTTTTTTCTTAGTTTCTAGCCACTGATCCTAAAGTTTAGTCCCTAGTCCTAAATTCTACACTAATAACATGAAAATAGTATACCGTACACTTTATTGTACAATATTTTTTACAACCTTCGTTAAGTGTGGCACAGTTCAGTTCATCTCCAGTGCTGTTCGCTTTTCTTGTCTTCATGTTTCCATGTCCTCCATTTTTGGCTACAATTTCGGCACGAGCACACCTCTCTACGAGGTGAAAATATCGGCTTGTGGTGAATGTTGGCAGATGCTATAAATAACCTGGACTGAAAGGAGGTAGCCATGGTAACACCACAACCAGCTAGGGGCTCTTCACAAAGCACTGCTGAATCGGGGAATGGAAATTGTGAAGCTTTGTTTCTCAAACACACACACACACACACACACACACACACGCTCCTTCGTTACTGCATGGCCTGCTGTTGTACCCTGTGGTGTATCACATAGCTGATGATGTATCACACAGATCCCGGGAGCTTTCAGATAGAAGCATTATTTTATAGATAAAGGAATTGCCGTAATCGTGAACATGTTTCAAAAGACAGTTCAGTCATAAAAAGTGTGCATAGCCTAATGTATGCGCTGTATACGAAGGTAACCTTAACGTCCATGATCTATTCCTGGTATCTGGTTAATTGTATCCTTTTGCCCATTAACTAATGCTTATTTCATTTATGACTGAAAAAAGTCAACATAAAGTACGATAAACTTCCAACATGGTGCTAAATGATGTCTAAAATATTGGTTGATATGCATTTTCTTTTTAATTAAAAAAATAATAATTGAAAACCTAACCCTAGGGTTAGGTTTAGAGTTAACCCTGACCCTTCTGGTAAGTAATTTAGATAAAAATGTCAGTAACTGGTGGCAGGTGATTAGCACTGTCACTCTACGTCATAAACCTTCCAGGTTCTGCCTTTCTCTGCAGAATTTGCATGTTCTCCCCGTGCTTGCATGGGTTTCCTCTGATCGCTCCAGTTTCCTCCCAGAGTCCAAAGACATGCAGATGTGGGTGTGAATACTTGTTTGTCTCTGTGTTAGCCCTTGAATTGGCTTCTGCTTCTCTGTGACCTTAATGGATAAGTGGATGGATGGATGAATGGATGGATGCCAGCTAATAGAATCTCAATGTACAACGTTGCCTTATCACTAACCCTGGGCCTCAGATGCTCCACCACAGCTCACTGAGCAGCTGATATCTTTGTTTTTGTACCCTCTTCTGGCGATACACTTCAGAATTATGTTGATTCTTCTAATTCTTCTAATTGGTTGCCACCACCGCCACCGGGACAATAAACTTTTGAACACTGCAATCCAGTGAGTATTTTGGAGCAGGATATATTCACTGGAATGAACAGCATCCTGTCCTCAAAGCTGTTAGGGAGCTTTCGTTGAAGCAGTTGGTGTCTGGTCATCCGTCATGTCAGTCTTACTGTGAAAGTACATTACGTTAACATTACAGTCATTTGGCAGACGCCCTTATCCAGAGCGACTTACATTTCAAACTCATTTATACAACTGAGCATTTTGAGGTTAAGGGCCTTGCTCAAGGGCCCAACAATGGCAGCTTGGCGATGCTTGGAACTCCCGACCTTCTGATCAGTAGCCCAACGTTTTAACCCCCTGAGCTACCTCCTGCCCCGTAGGCCATTCTTGACCATGTTTGTTAAAAAAAAAAAGGTTTCATGTTACTTTATGTGCATGACCACAGCCAATATTTTGTTATATAAATTAACAGAATATAATTTAAATAATATTTTTTACAATTACAGTACCTCCCCAAATTACACACATGGACACAAATGCCCAGTATTTTACAGGCCAAGATACTTTTCAGTTTTTTGGGTTTTTTTTTTTTACCTGTAAACTGATGTATATTGTTTTTGCTAAATAAAGTGAGTTTTTTAGTCCATATAGTACAACATCTTGAAGATTCAATGAGCTTTATTTGCATGACCATTACAGTTACTCTTCAGCACACCTTTCCTCACTATTCTGATCTACATTAGTGCACATATCTTGGTTTCTGAATTACCACATGGCTTAAAGAAGAAATCCTATACAGGGCTGTAATAGGCTTCCATTTGGTCTCCGGGGATTAAGTGTGTATCACGCTATTTGTGTGTTAAAGCGGCCTTATCCCTCTTCTCTTGAGATTACTCAGCAGGTCATTCATTTCAGGTTTTATCCCTAATGCTATGTGCCTGAATAAATCGTGAGACTATTTAACACTGTTCCTTATTTCATTAGATAATTACATATATGACAAACAGCGCAATGCGTTAAAGTAATTACACATTGAATGGTTTGCATATTTCATTGCATGATCTGGAATGGTGCAGGGATATAAAGTCCATGTCATGGTGTAAAGCAGCATATGTGTTAATTGTATTCAGAAGATTAGGACTGATGATTTATATAAATTACAATAATATTTGGGCAGCATGACGCTATAGTCCCTGTCAGGTAAGCAGGCAGACAGTGGATGTAAAAGCAAAGGGAGCTTTTATTAAAGCATGTTGGCAAACAGAGCATCAAGGATAGTCCAAAAACTAGCCAAAAACACAGATATCAAAGGCTAGACAAGAAACGTGGTCAAAATATCCAAAACAAAGTCGAAACCAGAATGCTATGAGCATGAACAAAGCCTTAGCATAAACTGTTAAACAAAAACAATAGTTTGCAAAGAAACAAAGCAACTAAAGTTCTGAACTGCGACTAACTAAACTCCAAACAGGTGAAAGCAATCAATGCTCAGGCACCTGGGAAGGGTATAGTGAGTGCTAGAAATTGCAGTCCTCATGTTTGAAGGAGCCTCAAGGCTCTGAGACGATGTGACAGTTTGATCCTTAGCTCAGGTTACACTCTATACAGGTTTTATCTGGGTACTCCAGTTTCTTTCCCAAAAACATTCCAGTAGGTGGCCTGGCTACTCTAAATTTGCCCTAGCTTTCTCCATGGTTCGTTCGTTCGTTCGTCTTCTTCCGCTTAATCCTGGTCAGGGTCACGGGGGGAAGCTGGCACCAATCCCAGCTGACATTGGGTGAGAGGCGGGACACACCCTGGGCGGGTCGCCAATCCACCGCAGGGCGACATACAGAGACAGACAACCATTCACACTCACATTCACACCTACGGGCAATTTAGAGCAGCCAATTAGCCTAATCCCCTCTGTGCATGTCTTTGGACTGTGGTAGGAAACCGGAGTACCCGGAGGAAACCCACGCGAACATGGGGAGAACATGCAAACTCCGCACAGAAAGGCACCCGTACCGAACCCGGGGCTCGAACCCAGGACCTTCTCGCTGACTTAAGACTGAGAATCTAGCAACCCTGAATAAAAATTTGATTTTCTTTTAACGATCTCCACTCATACTTAGTATTAATAAAGATTGAACTATGAACATTGTTACAGAGGAGCTTTATAGAAATACAGAAATTCCAGATATAAAGTTAAAATTGAAAAAAGTATCCCGAATGAGCAAGCCAGACGTGATGTGGGCAAGAAACATCCTGAGACAATATGAAAAAGAAATCTTGAGAGGAACGAGACTCAAAGGGAACCCATCCACATCTGGGCAACTCAGATAATGCGATTATCATTCATTTCCTTTCTCAAACTGTATTCTATACAGCCAAAAAAGTGCAATTGTTGAACAAAGAACTTATGAGCTTATGAGCAACTTATGAATATGTACATCAGTCATTTCGGGACTCATTATAGTTTTGACTTGAAGTCTATTTTGTTGTAGTTATTAACTGTTTAATGATGAAGGCTTGAGCACAAAACTGTTCGTAGCAACTGAAGAACATCCACAGCCATCTTTATGGTTTCTGTGTGGTACCATCCACCGTAATCATATGGTGCTTTTTAGGCTATGTGTGTGGGACCATCCTCAACCGCAGTGCATGATGTTCAGGTGATTAGAACAGAAGTAAGGCATTAGGACGGATCAGGCAGGTCCGGAGAGCAAAAGGACTCAGGGCAGGGGCGTAGATTTGCTCTTGACATTGGTGGGGACCTATTTATTTAACCCCCCCCCCCCCACCCAGGGTTGCCAAATTTCTCAAAACCCAAATGCGGGACGGTCTACGACAGGGGGGCGTGGTTGGGGGGTTG
>JAQLOM010000009.1:15051917-15079596 GCA_030068315.1 Chrysichthys thysi | reverse complement strand
ATGGAAAACATTGTTTAAACCCTTTACAATGAAGATCTGTAAAGTTATTTGGATTTTTACAACATCATTGTTGAAATACACAGTCCTGAAAAAGGGGCGTTTCTTTTTTTGCTGAGTATATTATATGTTTTATATGAATTATATGTACGTTTACTTTGGACTATTTATGGTGCTTCTCTTTAAGCCTTTTGTTACAGCAGATAATTCAACATGGAAAGTGTGTTCCTGTTTTTATGTTTTGGGTTGGGTTTTTTTCCAAACAGAAAGAGGGCTTAATCCTGTCTATTTATACCAGCAAGACCTGATCATAGTCATAGGCTAATTGCAAAATATTGCCATACTGCAGTAATAATGTCAAAGCATTCAGGCCAGTTATGGTATTGTTTGCCTTTTTCAGTGGATGAGGGAAGGACAGTCATTAGAAAGGTCAGCATAGTTGCCGGTGGAGGCGTAGAAGTTAACAATGACACATCGCAAATCTCAACTCCTACTTAATGGAGTGTCATTGCAGAATGTGACAACTTTAGTGTGAAATACTGGCTAAATGGTCAGTTTCCTGGCATGCTGGTTCCTAATAGAGCTCAATATGAATAGATGAGCTTTCCCCTGAGGACTGATGTATTCCGTTTGTGGCATTTTGGCAAATTGTGATTAGCCTTGAACTGGTCTTAGTAAATCCAGACATATGTGACCCATGCTGGCAAAATGAGTCGGAATGAGGAAATTTTCAAAAGTGAGTTATTGTTACTTCCACGTTGTCCATCTAAAGACCTTAAAAATGAGGCATGGTTTGTTGAAATCGGACAAAAAATGACCACCTAGCAACTAGCCACTTTTGTTCATGTCTAATGGGGTTTGGAAACTCATTTTCGAGGGAAACTCCATTTCCAAAAGCGTCATCAGGAATTCCATGTGTATTACCAGAAAGTAGAGGAACTACACTTCACAACGATAGCAAACATGGGTAGGGGGCTTCCCCCGTCTTGCCGCGAGCGCGTGGTGAAAAACACGGATTTATCACGGAATATTAAGACGAAGGACTAATTAATGAAGATATATGAATGAACATATGAATAAAACCTTAAAATAAAAGTACTTTGGGATGTTTTCTTGCTGTTTTATCATGGGGATCAATAAATGAGGGCTGTATGGACTCATCTTTGAGAAAATCTCAATTTCGACCGAAACCCTGTTTTGCCTCTTAGCTCATAATTAGCCTATGCGCATTCCGACTCATTTTGCCAACGCGGGTCACATATGCTTAGGCGTGTTAATCTGTGGATTAGATTAATGAACCTTCAACACAGTACTATACTTTTACACTCACAATGTGGAAGGTTACAGATCAGTCCTCAAGGGGAGCATCGTTTACAGGGCCCGCTGCCAAGAACATTGCCGAGATGCTATAGGAAACTACTGTGGCAGCACAAGATTTACACCGGCACATCGCGGCTTCAGCCGAGTTGGTAGATTTGGCTGGTCAGGATTTCAAACCACAGATCTTAAGCAATCTGTTGCTGCATAACTGCAAAGCAGATGGTTTCAATCTGATCTCAGAAAGGCCAGAAACAAGATGCTCTTTGTTTAGTCATTATCCACCCACAATGCCCTGCTAATATGACTTTACTGTGAATATTACCTGCTGTCTTGCACAGCCCCCAATTCGTTGCAGATGCAGAACTCAGTCTGGAAATTACGCATGGTTAAATCTTCAGTGACCTCATATTCTAGGACTGTATTCCATGACATGTTGGTCATACCACCAAAGTCCAAGACGAAGAATGCATCTTGCATGCTGGTGTACGATGTTGCTCCTGGCTTGGTCTGTATTTTAAGCGGATATTCGGTATGTGTCAGCGTGCTTGGCGTGAAATAGATCCTCCAGCGGCGTTAGGTTGGGTGTGGAGGCCGCTGCCATTCCGCAGTGAAATTTCACCGGCCACGTGGTGAAGAATGAACTGTTAAGCTAATTATAGCCTCTTGGTCAGAGGAAAACCATGAGAGGCAGGTCATGAATACTAATGGGGTTTTGTTGTTGTGCTGTGCTATAACAGTTTGGGGTCTGTGATCCATTATACTGAATTTAACCAAATATATGTTATGTAGGCTTAGTCAGAGAGCAGTGCGAATGAGTGTGTCAGTGTGTGTGCATCGCTTTTAGCAATGGACTGGCATCCCATCCAGGGTGTGTTCCCACCTCAGGGCAAGGGTTCCCAGGATAGGCTCTGGATCCAGCATGACCCTAGCCAGGATAAAGTGGTTAACTCCTTGGGGAGTGCCTGACAATGTAATAAGTAAAACAAATGAATATTTGTCAAATGTTCCCCCGTCCTTGTGTGGGTTTAACATCTGCACCCCGGACTGTTTTGGAGGAAATGGTGAAACGCTTCCATGCGTTTTTCCAACTCTGAAAAGGTTTAACTTAAAGAAGTCATAGTTTATACTGCTGCTGCCAAACTGGTAATCATCAGATGGAGTGTATAACCTGAGGATTAAGCAGAGCTCAGATGTGTCTGTTAGGACAGGGACAGACTTTGCATTGGACCAAGAGCATGTGAGAGACTAATCTAGTTCCCCTTTCATGCTACAGCTATTCTCTAGAATCAACAGTGAGTGTTTGCAGATGAGTGTGTGGATATGGGACTAGCTCATGATGCTTGTTCAGAGGTAAATAATTACCAAGAGTAGTCGAACGAAAATAATGAAGGTCTTTCCATGTCCTATCTCATGTGACATCATCCACTAAACAATGGGCTACATTTAAAAAAAAAAAAAAAGCCTTCTCAGACCACATTTGCTTTTCACTCACATCTGGATTGCATATTAGTTCACATTCGTGAGAATACCCAAGGGAGCCCAAACTTCAGCTCTGTAGCTCAGGTCTGGAATGCAGCCGTGAATCGGTGTCAGCACGGCCGTAGCCATTTGTTCAGAACGAGAATAGCCTACATATGGGCAACATGCTCCTTTGCTGGACCTTTTTTTTTTTTGGAATTTGAGGACAGGAAGTGAATCATGTGTTGTGTTTACTGTGGAAAAAAGCTACATCTGTTGGTCATTTGAACCAGTCGACATCACAGCCCCCACAACTTCCTTTGTACACTCCATGCATCTTGTTTTTATAAAAGATTATTCTTGTCGTTGAATTGGTATAACCCAAAGCATCATATTGTGCTGGGGTGTGGAATTTCAGGAGCATGTGTAGGCATTTGTTGTTGCATAACTTTAATTTGTATGTAACTTAAAGATGTCTACATGCTTTTACTGTGAGTAAAACCTACGCTGTGCTTCCAACAACATTAACAAGAAAAGTAGTAAAGCTACTAAATGAAATATTGGTAGTGCTTTTCCAAGATCAAGAAATTTATCACCGGTGAACGTAGTGTTGTCTTTCTTACATGTGGTAGAACAAATGTTAAGTATTTTTATTACCTAGATCTAAAGAGTGAAGTAAGGCAATACCTTTACTATACAGTCGACCTCAGCGCTTTAAAGTGATGTCATGACAATCCTTGGGAATGCTGACTCTGACAGATCATCTCTGGCCACCGTAGCTTCTGGGGGTGTTTCTTTGTGTACAATGGGAAAATGTGAGTCGGGTACGAGGGATAAAAGATGGTTCCAGCAATGTTGAGTTTCACCTACTTAATGCTTAGCGCTAAACTAAGAAGTCAGTCTTGTAATTATACATAAATATAAAATATTTTTATAACAGTGATTTATGAATGAGACCTCCTAGTGCTGTGACACTACACACACTTCCTGCTCGTGTTTGTTGACATGAATTCAGTCACATTCCCACACGAACATTGACTTTTCACATCTTAGCCTAGCAAATAAAAAAATGAGTTGAAAAGGGGAATATTTGGATTCTGAGCTCAAAGTTCCCATCTAAATCTGCCCTCTTGCTCTCGTTGGTGGGTTAAAAGCTGTGGGAAAAACTGCTCATATGGAACCACATGAGTCTGAGAAGGCAGGATACAGTACATGTATAGAGACTTTCCAGGGGGTTTTATTAGACCCTTGAGAATCCTTGTGAGAGCATCAAACTGTCAGATATGGCTGCATGTATAATGGATGAGCTGTTTGTTTGATTTCAGTAAATATAAAGCATGATTATCATTTATATTTGGATACGATAAACTAAGGAAGTAACTGAATATGAATATATTATTCAGAAAGAACAGGTACTGTGTTCTGAGCAAATCCAAATACAGATTATGAATAGCACACACACTGTTACATGCTGTGCACAGGGAAGCATCTGTTTATAATGATTTCTTCATTATTATTGAATAAAAGGTTTTGAAATAAAACAGAGAAATGATAAGGAAATGCTTCTTTATGGCCCTCATTTTGACTAGCAGCAGCAACGTATTCCAGCTTTATAGTACTTTCTAAACATCAGTAAAAACATTTCTGAGTTTTCTAGAATGTAACAGACCACAAAAATGAAGTAAATCTGACAAAATATTATTAGGCGGATATTGTCAACTGTAAACAGTAGATGTCATTTTTGGGTAAGACATTGTTTTAAAAAGATTAGCTTGTTCATAAAAAGTTCAGGAGCTTTTGTAAAATCATAAAGACTGACTTTTTTTTCCAAGTTCACATTCAATAGAAATAAATAAATAAATAAATAAATAAATACTTTCCGGTGCAGAATAGGCCTACTTTCATGTCAAATTCACATCCATATACAGATATAAATATTTGGAGCACTAAGCAGGTAGAGGTACAGATGTTGGTATTTTCTTATCTGCTCTCATCTTCAGTCCAAAAGAAAGCCCACATCACACTATATGTAATTTGATAGACATAACCTAAATATCTCCTCTTCAGTACTGATAGCATCTTTGTTGTTGTTGTTGTTGTTGTTGTTTTCAGGAGAAACGAAAAAGACAAGCAGAGATTGAGGATAAAAGAAGACAGTTAGATGATCTTGTTCTACAACTTCAACATCTTAAGGTAGGAAATACTTCTAAAAGTCTTTCTAAAGAGAGCCTTCCAAAGAAATACATTCAGGATTTTTGAACATTTGGACAGACTTGGCTAAGAAATGAACTGACAATTATGTGTAATACAGAAGTACAATAAAAAGTTGTTGAAAAAAAATAATATAATTCTAAAAAGATGATTGTTATAGCTATTTGTTTTGTTTTAAAATATCTCTATTTTCATTTTGTAGCCCTGTCATCATGTAATCAGTGTAAATCTGATCCTTGTGCGATCACTGTAGATCTCTAAGATTTCTTTATTATGTCCTGGAGGTTTGTTTATAAAAAATAAGATGCTGGGGATATGGCACTTGTACCACTCTATAAGGGCCATGCATAACTATGGCCTGCAAATCTCTAATTTAGGAATGCTTAATGTATTATCAGATAGACAGCGGTTTGCCTCAATTACACAGAATAGCTCTGTGGTGTAATTGCCTGCATTTTATGCTAGTTTGATTTCACAAAGAAACAAACGGGCCAAGTTTAGTCTGACTCTCTAAAGAGTTTTTGTTCTTGAGCTCTCATGAGAAAAGAAAACTTTAGTGCAATTAGGCACTTGTTGTGAGAGCCTAGGAAATATCTGATTTAAAAAAAAAAATGACTTGAGGACATTTCTGAGCACATAAGCCCATTGGGCTGAAAAAAGGCTGAGACAGAGAATGAATAGTTAAACTTTCCCAAGACTGCTTTCACACCATGTGTTTTCCTGACCCGCCAGTGCATATTTTACATGTATTTCATCAGGAAGTATCCAAGGTGGGAGGACTTCAGTCATTGTTTGAACATCAGCAAAGATTCCAGACTTGAAAAAAGTTCAACATTTCAAAAAAGCCCTGAGTCATATCAAGCACTTTTTTATTGCCCATCCAGTCAGGGCTCAGGTTTGGGGGCAAGTAGGGAAAAACAAACATGAAGAACAAAGATGTGATTAAAAATTTTGTCTTATCGTTGAACCAGTGTCCACAGACTTTCAACATGTGCAAGTGAAAATATTTATCCCCCAATATTCAATGTTGCATGTAACTAAAAGACAACTTGGCTATTTTTGGGACGCTGCTACTCGTTTTGACGTAGCATTTGAAATGCCTACATTTCAAGCACCCTAATCAAACATTACTGACCAGGAGCTAGCATGCAACTGCTAGCAGCTTTTTTAACAATATGCCTGGTCCTCACATCAATTATCATATTTTGAAAACTATGAACAACATGTAAAAGTAATTGAAATCAATTAGAGTGTTTATACAGAGACATTCAGTTGGTGTGTGAAGGCTAGAGCAAGCAAAGAGGGACTAGTTTGGGCTGGAAAAGAAGGACAGATCCAGGAAGTGGAATGTTTTTTTTTAGCAGTGGGTGTTTACTGAAGTCTGAAGCAGGTTTTCACTGGAAAGTCGCAAAAAGGAAAATTCACCCAGGAACACACTGAGATAGCAAAGGGTTGTTTTTAGATTTAAACTGTGACAATTAATGCTCATGTTTACTTTTTCACGGAATATATACAATTTTTAAACAAGACAATGGTGAACCTCAAGCTGTGCTTCATAACCAGTTTTCTCTCAGCAGCAAAATATATGAACATAAGGCTATATTACTTCACCCTCCTGTTATGTTCCAGGTTGTGAAAGTAATGTTTCAGTAGGAAACTTCTTCTGCCCGGTTTAATAAGTGTAATCAACATATGAAATGAAAAAGGTTCATTCACCCCCCCCCTACACACGTGGGTGCACACACCCCTATTAATATTACATAGATACTGTTTGGGTAAATTTGACCCAGTAGACAAAGTGGAAGCTAAAAGTGGTCAGAAGCATCAAATACTATTTGGTTGGGGTTTTTTTTTTTTTTTTGCAACTGTGAGACATAGCACTCAGTAGTAACTATTTGACATGGCACACCCTTAGCACAAAGTGTTATGATGGCTTTCATTTTTATGCTGATGATACACCGTTACATTTGTTAGTTCACTGTAAATCAGCATCTACATAAAATAAAGGACTGTGTAAAGACATAAAATTATACCATTCCATTATTATAGAATAAGATACAATCATTTTAGATTTAACATTATCATGGGATTGGTAGGATACTATGATATAGCACCGTAATCCAAACCAAACATGCTTTGTTGTCCTTCACACAGCATGTATTCATTTTAGCAAACCTTTCAAGTTGCTTCATGGGTCAAACCATCCACCAGGGTCTTCTTACACAGCAAGCAGGCAGGTCTGAAATCTCAGAAGTTGTGCTCTGGTTGCTGCTGCATACCTTCAGCAGGTCAAGAGCATTCCTGTGTTCTCGGGGCTAACCGGCAACATGAGGCCTGCTGACTGGAGGTGAGGGGCCTTATGGGGTTTCACATCTCCAGCAAAAACTGACCACAAAAACCCTGCCAGTGTAACCTCACCAGAGGAGCTGCTCACTATAACTTCATCTATTATCTGCAGCAGGCTGGCTTGTATGGTGTTTCCACCAGAGGTTCACATGCTGAGTCTGTGTACAAAATATCCATTGCTGAAAGGTGGGCTTTCTGTGATAGGTCAGGGACCACAAGTTTGATTATGTAGGTTAGAACCTAGACCCTCTGGGAATTTCATGTCATATTTTGGTAAAAGGAAAGCGTTTTATTCGAAACATCTGCTGCAATACCAAACTGAATAAATTGTGTTGTGTATTTTCTAGTCCAAAGCCATGAGAGAGAGGTGGCTTCTACAAGGTACTCCAACGGGGGCTGATGAGGAAGACGAGGGACGCAGGAAGCAGGTTGAGAAGGATGAGCTGAATGCCAAGAAATTAGAAGACTCCATTCAGAGGTATACATATAGTACATATGCACTCTTTATAGTTAGGCCATTTTTGCAGAAGCCTCATAAATTTGGACTCTCACCAGTGCTTCTGACGTTATAGCTGTTTTTAACTACTTATGTAGAACCAGATTTTTTTTTAACTCTTTGCCAAAGTTGTACATTTTGGGCCTACATAGCTCATTTCCTGTAACAGCATCCATTTAGTGACCATTCGATAAAACATAGGAGTTACTATATACATCCACTGGTCAGAGCTGGGATCTGGTTTTCTGGATAGCTTGGCTTCTAATTAAGAAAACCTCAAAGGGTTGCTGGATTCCACGTCATATGGTAAATAATAACGTCATTACATTGACTTCTGGGTTACCCAAGATGTGATTGCAGGGTTGCTTCCAAGTGAATCTCTGAGGTCCAAACAGATGGTGTTTTCCTTGTTTGACCTTATGAATAATAAAAACAGAGGTTATTATTGTGTAGCTGTCAGCCTCCAGATCTATGAGTAATGCCTTTTATGTCACTGAAAGTTTCATGGTTTCAAGGGTACCAACAATGACTTTTAAATGGTTTTTCCAATGCCAGTGCTGACTTGAGTCCAAGAACCAAAATAAATGCAGAGACATGACCTCATACAGTAGCAAGAGCTTTACTAAATAAATCTCAATGAGGTGATAGTAAGAGTAGATAAGAATAACACAGGTTTAGGGTTTAAAAAATGAACATGTCTTCATCATGTCTTGCTCTAGTAGCAAAAAAGTTCAGTGGCATTTGCCCTGAAGGCCATGTGTATAATGGCCTGTGAATACATTCATAGCACGTTATAATGCATTCAGAAGGAATTAGACACTTTGTTATAATTATTCATCAAAATGCACTACAGTTTACAGCGATGTTTATAATGCATGTATAAATTGTTAACAGAATGCATTCTAAGTAGTGTTTATTATATCACTAAAATAACGCGTTATGTTTAGTCATACAAACCCTGACACCTGTCCAGATTTTCTCTAAAATAAACTAAATGTTTATACTTTTCATTACTGAATATAGACTACCGAGGAACATATTGTTTTATAACCTAAATAGAATATTTTATAAGGTGTATTTGTGAGCTCTAAGTAAAGTGACACTTATTTTACACAAAATAATAGCAAATCAACATCACTACTAATGTTTTTCAAGCCCCAAACCCCAAAATGACACTGTAGTTACAGTATATATAGATTTGGAACACAACATTTCACCCTGAAAAAAAGTCCTTCTCGAAATTACAGCGTTGTTATAGCATGATAAACTGGGCAGTGTAATTTATATAAAGCCAAAAAAAAAAACTTTACACACTATACAAGGTGACACTGGGTTTCTTCGTTACTGGTGATATAAGGCGTTATGGACACTAACACTACTGCATAATGTTAACAATTCATAACGTAGAATAAAGAGAGCTAGAAAGTCTAACGAATTCCACGATGATTTGTTTTTCCTTTGTGGGTTGTTGTGGGGTTTTTTTTTAGTTCAAATGTACCCACTTGTGCACATATGCCAGTGAAATTCCTTCCTGCGTCTGCTTATTAAAAGCACATTCTTCTTGTCTGTGTTCAGTGGTGATGAAGTACACTTACAGTAAAAACCCAAATCAGTATTACTGTGTACACTCAAAAAACACAGAAGCTGTTTGATTGTCAAAAGCACCTAAAATGCCCTAATTGAGGCTCATTATGTTGGCATGTGTTTTCATTTATGTGTGTTTGACTTGGGGAGACCTCGAGGCTCTGTGGCCTCACAAGCCGTGATTAAACGCAGCTTAACAGTGTGTAGGGATGATGTGTGAGGAGCCACAGAAGCCAGTCCAGCCATGGGAAATGCAACATTTTTGCACATTTTTAGTTTCTCGACTCTGTATTAATTGATCGTTTGTGCATTAGTATCAAGTGAAATGTTTTACACTATCATGTGAGAAGACGCACCATGCAAGAAGAAAAACAGGCGTTGGGTTATTGTTTTGCATTTTGGCACCCTGTCCCGATTATATAAGTGATTTTCATGATGAGGATATGTCTGAGGGCGAGTCTTAATAATTACAGTACATGAGGTTAAAAGGGTTATGACACGGCATGACCTCATTGCTTGAAGACTGGCCATTTAGGGATACGTGTGGGAACAGATGTACTTGTTTCAAAAGTTAAGCTTATTTTAATTTCTGGGTGGGATTTCCTTTCATCTTTTTTACCAACAATACAATTTCACATTGATCTTACCATAACAATTCAAGCTACAAGGACAAGCAAAGTTTTTCCCTATCATGATGAACACACTATTTTAAATACATCTTCTCTGAAATCTATAATACACTCTGTTTAAATAAATAAATAAAAAAACCTGGTCACACTATTATTACCAAATACATTTTTAATCTTTCAGGAAAGTTTTATTTATTTATGGGTTGTGTTCATAGAGCTACATAACACCTACATAAGCTCTAAACGCTAACTGATATAAATCTACAAAAATGTTTATACAGGCTTTTTTCCCAAGAGGTGTCAGAAAGACTTTTCTTTCTGTTGGCATATTTTGTTGTTTTTGGACACTTCATGAACACGTTACAAATTCATAAAGGCTTATGTAGGTGTCATGTAACTCTCTGAACTAGTGCTTAGTGTGAGGATTTATCAAAATGACATCTAAAAAGCATTTAAATCCATTATATGAAAAATGACACCATAATACTAAATCATTTCATCTTATTTTCCATCCTTCTAGCCTGTAATCCATCCTACTACCTTCTATTTTGGAAAATGAAAACACGAACGCACTCTCACTTGGTGGTCACTTTGAAAAAAGCAAACATCCTTGGGCTCCCGGCTTTTTTTTTTTTTTTTTTTGCATCTCTTAAAGGAGATTTTTCAGAATGCTGTGGTTACAGAAGGTCTTTGGATGTGACCTAATAGGTGACTGTTTCTGAACTGAAAGGGGAAAGTGTATGCTCAGTTCATGAGCACTGAAAGAACTGAAAAGCTTTGGCATGACACAGAGGAAATGAGTGCAAGAGTTTGTGCCCAAAATAATAGAGAAGACAATAAGACAGTTGTCACCACCAATAAATAGACTGAGGTGGAACAGTGGAGATTGTTCTATAAATTACCTTGCTATTTTATTTCGTAAAGCTACAGTTCTACAGAGATCTGGAGATTACGGTAAACAAAAGTGTTTGTGTTGCAGTGGTTTTATGCAAGTGTTTTTTCTTTTTTTCATACACAAAATAAGTGGATAAAATGAGCCTCATTTCACCTTCATTTCTTTCTTTCATTTAAAATAAGTAAGGGGAGGATTAAGGATAGAGACCTTTTAAGGTTAACCCTTTATTGGGCAAAGAACCATATTTGGTAACTTCAATGGACATCAAAATGATCCCCCATGTGTCTCCATGAAATCACATAACCACAAGCTTTCCATTTTATTTAAAGAAAATGAAAAAAAAATCCTGTAACAAAGTATTTTAATATCCTCCATTGACACTCTGTGATAGAAATTCTGAATTATTTCAATCCGTGCCCTATAAAAGCTTAAAGTGCCATTCCAGTTGTTTTCAGTTTTAGTTATGGACGTCATTGGTTACAATTGGGAGAAAGATAGAATGTACTTCATAGTACGATTCACATCCAGTGCTGGACAAATCATACATCCAAATCTATTTGCTAGACCACATTACGTATGTAACAGTTCTAATGTGTTGCTCAGTCCAATCATTTAGTTGCTCAGATACTTCACAGAAACTTGGGCGACATGGTGGTGTGGTGGTTAGCACTGTCACCTCACAGTAACCCCAACTGGGGCCTTTCTATGTGAAGTTTACGTGTTTCCCCCATTCTTGCATGGGTTTCCTTCGGGTGCTCTGGTTTCCTCCCACAGCCTGAAGACATGCAGATTAGGTCAACTGGCTACTCTAAATTGCCCATAGGTGTTTGGAAAGGTTGTTTGCCTCTGTGTTATCCCTTAAGTAGATTGGCAATTTTCCCAGAATGTACCCTGCCTCTGGATTTAAGTCAGTTATCAAGTGTCAAAAGTCAGTTAAGTGCATTACTACAGATTAAGGGAAACAAACAAGTATATACTTATAATTACTTTTAATCATTACGTTACGTTAGTGTCATTTGGCAGACAACCTCATCCAGAGCGACTTACATTTATCGCATTTGAACAACTGACCAGTTGAGGGTTAAGGGCCTTGCTCAAGGGCCCAGCACAGGCAGCTTGGCAATGCTGGGATTCGAACTCACAATCTTCTGATCAGTAGTCCGATGTCTTAATCGCTGAGCTACCACTGTCCTGCATAGCTTTATTAAAAAAAATATATATATATATATGGTAATAATGGTAAACATCAACAAGATGTAGATTTTGTTTCCTTTTTTGGGTTGTTAAACTCCTTTTAGCATTCTTGCTGCCTAAAGAAGATCTTTTCCAAAAGGCATACTGCTTTATGGGATTCTACACACGAGCTATATGGAACATTTTCCCCTAAACGTGTATTATAGAACTAATAAGAACCAGAAGCAAGATGCATGGTATCAAGGCAGTATTTTTAAGCCTTGGGTTTTACCACACTCGTCATGAAACCAGGATTCCATTCACGGTGTGGGGGGAAAAAATGAAAAACTACAGTGTTTATATTTAAGACACACTGTCTGCGAATACCGCTGTGAGACATGATTCCCTAATATGGTGAAGAAGCGTGTTTAATGTCACCTGTTTCGCTGAAACGAGAGTCGCTGGTGGGCTGTTTAAAAACACATTATATAATTATAGACCTAGTGAAGACAAACAGTGTCAGCCATTTGCGTCTATTTGAGTAGTCTTATGCAGCTCCTGGATTGTAGTGAACGGTCACTGTATTTTTAAGGCATTCGAATAATGTTGTTTTTGTTTGTAGTGAATGCTTCTGGTTGTTGTTCATGAAATCCCTGAATCTCATTGCTAGAGGCATTAAGATCCAGGCATTGGATAACTGAATAGGAAATCCATCGAACGTTGTTATGTCATGGGAAGAGAGGCTGACTCTGCTACTTGTGTCCATGTGGTTAATGCTCTGTGGGTGAAGCAGATAGTGGCCACACATCTGCTGGTATTCCAAAACCAGTTTCACTCAATTTTGGCCTGGAGCTGAATCGAACCACACTGATCTAGACAAAGTGACTGGTCTAGCTCAGATGATGACATAATGTGGAGGAGGCCATTCCCAGCGACTGCTCCCACTAATCAAAGACAGCTGGGACTAATGCCGCCGGCAGACAGGAAGTGGGAACAACGGGTGCAGGAAGCCAGGAGTGGTCATGGAGCTCTCTTTAGCCCGATGAGCCTGGCAAAAGATGGCCTCATGCCCTTTATATGCACCATGGAAAATGAAAGAGCTGTTCACATCAAAGACTCACCAAAGAAACACCCACTCTCGGATATGAGCTCAGTGGCACATGAAGTATACGGGGTTTCCCACTAGCAACTCCGCACTAACACTTTTTTTGGAGTGTAGGTATAGTGTACTTTTCAGTGGATGAAAAAGAACACTTGAACCAGGAAGTACTGCTTTATCAGTTATTAAAGATAATATCTAAACCTTAAACAATCCAAACATTTATAGTGTTCACAGTGCATGCTTAAAAAGGTATTCTATTTATACCAAGACAAGTAGAGGCACAGAACGTTTCACTTTTATTAGTTTCAGCTTATGAAGTAGCAGTTCAGCAGTTCTGTTTGTAGTAATTGTTTTTGTGGCCCAGGGCATCAATCATGATGTCCGGACCAGTATGTACGTTTTGTACCAGACCTAGGCATTATGCATGGTGGTTTTAGCAACCATGTTAGAGAAACCGGGTCTAAGCCATTCACATTGTGCAGCAGGGCTTATGTTGGGTATATTTCCTCCTCACATAAAGTGTTTCGCAGGATAGGCTTTGGAGCCACCAGGAACCTGACCAGAATAAAACATATACTGAAAACTGAATAAATGCTTATACTGGAATTGAGGAGGTGGAAGATATATTCATGGGTGCCAATACTGTGGGAAGAGCACCATTCAAATTATATAATATATATAGTTGTTAACAGCAGTCACAGAGTATTAAGTTGTGTATATCTGCCTTTGTCATTAAGGACTTCCTTAACTATAATAGGGTGGCCAGAGTTTTTAATGTTTCAGCATTTCTTTAGATTGGCAAACAAAATAATGGCAAAAAAAGATTATTTTCCTGGGAAAAAAAATATATCATGCAGTAAAGCAAGCTCCTGTACTGAAAAAATAATATACTGTAATTATTAATATAATATAATATAATATAATATAATATAGTTGTTGTTGTCGTCATCGTCGTCATCATCATCATCATTATTGCATAATTTACATTCATGCTCACTTGCTGTTCACATAAATCTATGCTTCCCTGTCCGCCAATTTAACCCATGTTATCAATTTTTCTGTAAAATACATTAATAAAGCCTGTTTATATAAATGTATGTATGTATTCAAAAGTAATTGTTATGAAATCCCAGTTTAAATAGCAAACCAATAGTCTTATCCTACTGTTATACTAATAATGTATAATAATCAACCAGATTGCACTTATTATCCTTTATGCTTTATTGACTGTTGAATTTATTTCACTATGTTCCTCTGTTGCTACCCAAAAGCTACGTTGTCAATGTTGATGTATTAGCATCAGTTGACCACTTGAGGGCGTGAGAGTGTAACTGCTCAAAAAAACCCAGTTCAGCTTGTAAATCTCTTCTCTTGCTTCATACTACCCAAGACATCATATTGTTTAATAATGCAATGGGAAAAGTAGCATTTATTTAATGCACTGGAATTCTCCAGCAAAGGTAAAAAAAAATAATAATAAAAAAAAAGCCCCACTGTCCTCAAGGAGAAAAAAATACTTACCCGGGTGTGTCGTTTCCTCCTGGGCCTTATGACCAAACCCACTATTGAATTAGCCAAACTATTCATTCATAAACAAGATGCTTTACTTATGATCTCATTCCATAATGAAACAAATATATGAGCTATGACGTTACCAAGGAACAGCCTCAGGACAGTGAGTTTTTCCAAAATATTCAACAGCTGAAAATCCATAGACCAATTTGTCCATTGTACATTCAACAACTGATGACATAAAGACATGATTGGCTCCTTAAAAAACTTTTATAGTTTATAAACGGACATTAATCATCAATACAGTCATTGTATTTTGGCACGTTTAGTAGATAAATGGCGTTGCTGTATTTCTTGAGGATTTAACGAGCATGCAGTTACAAATGAGATGCAAATATAAACGCTCTTATATTATATTATATTATATTATATTATATTATATTATATTATATTATATTATATTATATTATATTATATTATATTATAGCTTTATTTCTGAGTGTATGAGTGTGTCTCTGGGAGGGAGAGAGAGAGAGAGAGAGAGAGAGAGAGAGAGAGAGAGACAGACAGACAGACAGATCTCCTGCCCCAAATATGTGAGAGGAAGCAGCTGGAAGCATGTGCACTAAAGTGTGTTACCCTTTGCACATCCAGTTCCACTCATATCGCATTATCACCTGCGCAGTGTGATTTGTTGTTGAAGTTTTCATGATAACATATTACAGTACATTGTAGGCCTCCTCAGAGTATGCGTCTGTGACCATTTCAGGAATCTAAATCTCAGTGCAAAGTCAAGTAGCTCAGATAATGCAGTATTTTTAACCACGGTAATTATTTATCTGTATTCTTAGACTGTAAGTGCCTCTTTTTTGTGAAGAATGTTAGTTAGGAATCGTGGGAAGGCTCTTCTGCCTTTGTTTTTTGTAACGCACGTAAGCTTAGTGATTCTAACAATAGCAGGAAATTCACTAGGGTGGAGGCAGCATGGGTTCCTCGGCTGTTGCCTTCCTCATTGGCTGCCAGCATTCAGGATTAGGGAGTCGCTGGTCTACTGGGAAAAAAAGGAAGAATTTACTTTTGCGTGTGTGTGTGTGTGTGTGTGTGTGTGTGTGTGTGTGTGTGTGTGTGTGTGTGTGTGTGTGTTATGGATCTCATTCT
Source organism: Chrysichthys thysi (assembly GCA_030068315.1). Lineage (NCBI taxonomy): Eukaryota > Metazoa > Chordata > Actinopteri > Siluriformes > Claroteidae > Chrysichthys > Chrysichthys thysi. The sequence continues at coordinate 15,063,715 of JAQLOM010000009.1, read as the reverse complement.
TGTTTGCACTTGATGACTGTCTATATGACCTGTCAGGCAATGTAGCAACCCATTGTAGCCTGTTTCATTGAGAAAAACTTCAGTCTTCAGTTCAGTATGAGGCACGGGAATGTCAGTGATCTGGCCCAACTGCGTCGAATGTACTATGCTAGGTCTACAAACTTTATATAAGGTGCTTTTTACGATTGTCTGTTGTGATGAATACTGTACATACAATAACATGCTTTCATGGGGGAAGACACTAGGTACATTTGAACAAGCAAGGGAGAATTTCAATTTCATATTAATGCTCATATATCATGAGAAAAAGTATTGTTGCTACTTTTACTACTACTACTGCCGCTGCTACTGCATTTACGTATCCATTTTTATACAATCGAAAGAAGATACATTCCAAGTTCAGGGCTAAAGGTACTTGCTCAAGAGCCCACGCTGTTTTTTGTTTGTTTGGTTGGTTTGTTGGCTGGTTTTTCTTAGCAGTTATAGAATCTGAACTCAGAGTCGTACAATCACTTCCCTGCCGAAATTTTTTTTAATAAAGGGTCTAATTGGTTTTAATGTATTTCTGATGGTCTGGAATGTGTTGCTCCTAATTGGTCCTAATGCTTTGTCTAATTTTATTCTAATGGCAATCATCCACCCAGTTCATTATTAAAAAGGCTCTAGTGGGTATTTAATAGCAACCAGATAAATTGTTAATGGAAGCCTACGGGAAGCCGATAGAAACGATTTCGTCCATTCAGGTCTGTGATGTGATGGAAAGAGTCAGAGATTTTTCCGAATGTATTTTAAAGCTTTAAAGGAAAACTCCAGCCTGAAATATATTAAAGATGGTCGAAAACATTGAAATAGTTCTGATTTATATCCTAAATATAGCAAGAGCTTATTTTCTCACTCACCACGTTCCACTGCGCTCTGTGTCCTATTAATGTGAAATCCATGGTAGAAGTAGTGAAGATGGCAAAGCGTGGAGCTTGAAAGTTGAAGTTTTGAGGCCTGATTTATTTCAACAGAGTGAACAGATGAGGAGGTGAGAAACCTGGACAGACTAAAGGATTAAGCACTGCTGCATCACTCTTGCTTTTTATGTAGAGGCTAATTCCAACACCATGGCGGTGCTATCAACCACTCCAGCTATGGCTACAGCTATATAGAGTAGAGTAGGTAAAGTACCGGTAGGCAATTAAAGTGAACATAGACTAACGTGTCAAGGAAAGAAGTATAAACTAATAACATATTCATCTCAGGATGTTGTCACAAAATAAATCACGGACACCACTGAAGATCATTTGGTAATTATAAAGATTATTGCGCATGTCATTCCATTGACCCCTGAGCTGCCTATAACATTCATACAATTCACAGCACACAGCAGCGTATCTGAAATTTCCCCAGACCAATTCAGTATCATGCCATATTGTTCCATTTCTCTACAGTGAATATTATAGTTATAGTGAATATCAGCATGCAACACTACAGGCAAAGCACTATTGCTATTCTGAGGACATTCAGTTTTCAGTCTCAGCTCCAGCTGCGAGATTACTGCAAGGAATCTTGAGTTCATATTTATCAAAGGGCTCAGACTGAGAATGTTGCTGAGGTGTCCAACCCCGCAACTATCCACATAGTTGTCTTTATTATGATACTGAAGAAACAATCCTAGTTTGGTACTAGTGTGGGACTGATTTACTTGCACATTTCCAGTTATGAACCTCTATAAATATTTGACTTGGTACAGAATTTGTAGCATCAGCTTTGTACCATTATGGTTGAATCAAAACGGGGCCCTTTCTCACACCTCGTCGCATGCTGGGAGAACTGAAAATCGCCTGAGGGTGTTCATTTTAAAGGTGGGGACATACTGCTCTGGCATACTAATCAGTTCAATCGAGAATGTTTCAGCATCCTCCAGTTCGCCTACCTTAGATTTGCTTGTTGCACCTCCAGTTAACATAGCTCATGAAATGGAATACAGTATACTGTATGTATAGGTCACTTCTTAGATGAGGAAAATATCATGTTCCAGTATTATTCTGATATGAATCAGTGTTCAGGATAATAAGCAACTGGTTTCTATGCTGTTGGTTCCTGGTGGTTTTGTATTGTTTGTACTGGGGAAAGAGCTAACTGACTGTTTAAATAAATATGAAAATGATGTCAGTATGATGCCAGGACTTTCACATTCACCAAATCTCAAACCAACTGAATACAACTGAAAGATGGAAAGATTTTTGTGTTAGTGACATGTTAGACAGAGTTATTCATCACCATCATTAAAACAGCAAGGATACCCAGTCTAGTTGTTGACGTGTCTCATGGGCTGATGTATCTGTTCTGTACACTGATGGTTATAACAGATGAGATGATGTTCTTGTGGGGCTTTTTTCCCCCCAGACTGGAATCTGAAATCATTCTGCTGGAGAATGAAGAATCACAAATATCAGCTAAAGAGCAAGTGCTCAGAGAGAGACTTCGTGAAACAGAGAGCTCTATTGAAGATCTACAGAAAGTAAGGCATTACGAAAAGACGTGCACACACACACATACATTTTATTATCCTGAGAAGGACCTTCCACTGACAAAATAATTAATGCATTTAATTATCACTATGCCTGCACCTAAATCTGTCCCTAATCTTAACCTCAGTAGCCAAAAAGAAACCTTTTTTCTCATTTAAGTTTCCTTGTGCGGCCCAGACATTCGGTCCCCGCCAAGGCTTAAATACATGCCCACACAAATACACACACATGCACACAGGAATGATGCATCCAAATGTCCCAAGAGAATATGTGGCCAGCTTTATTTAGCTCGAGATGGAACAGCTGTATTTTTAATTTTCATCAAGGCCATAATCAAATTTCCATGTCACATACTGTAGTGTACTATGTGTGAACACACCATCTGTCTGTTTTTGTACCACAAAAAAATGTCATTTTTCTTTTTTTTTTCTTTTTTTTTTAATTTGCAGAGTCTGCAGAACCAAGATGGAGGTACGAATCCAAACAATCCTTGTATTCTTCTGGCTACGCTCTTAGAAAGAAAAAAAAATCTAGCACACCTAAAGGGTTCTTCAGTTTGTCTCTTTTCTAATAGGTTTCTGGGGTGAAGCTCATAACAGATTTTTTGTCTTTAAGACAAAGTTCCAAGTAGAACAAAATTAGAAAGCTAGAACAGTTATGTATACAAAGACCTCTTGAAGAACCTGTTTTTGTCTAAAACTTTAGGCATGACAAATGATTTATAACATATAATGGGCATTAATGATTTATTCCAAGTGTTTTCCTGTAATTCTACATCATATCCTCGGAAAGAACGAGGTTTTTATTGTGATTATCTGATGGTGTAGAAGGATCTACTAGGCAGAGGTGCCAAAGTACATAAACACACAGCAAACACACTCTCCGTTGTCCATGCCCCCCTTGGCTCATTTCCCTCTTGCCTCAGCTAGACTATTGAACTCCACACACAAGTCATTGACTCTGAACTTTGTTTACAGTAAGCCACCTATTCACAGAAAATCCCTCCAATGCAGCAGCAACATTGTTTCACCCTAATACACTCACTCAGCTTTTGCTGTCTAAGCATCGAGCTGCTGCAGAGAAATAACGAGAGACCAGAGGAACCAGAGGGAAGAGTTACCTACTCCATACAGCAAGAGGGGAAGGGGCAGAGCCTCAGGGGAAGGGGCAGACCTTGGGGGAAAGGGGAAAGGGAGCCAGAGGGACTTTCAGATAACTCAGATCCACTTTTAGCACTTTTTTTTTTTGCTGTCCACTCAACAGATGCAGTGAATCCCACCTGTTCTCAGATCCCCAAGCTCGCAGGGTTGAACACTCAAACTTTGTCCTCTGCTTCGGAGGATCGCCAACACACAAGAAAACCCGGTAAGTGTTTGGTAGGGGGTGTAATATGGGCAGTCGTGGTGATGGGGTTTGCAAGTGAAGGTGGCACACTAAAGAGACCCATCTTCAATTTTAGATCTGCCAAGAGATTGAAATTTAGAGCTGATCAAAAATTAAACTGAAGATGCTAGAAACCTGTGGCATACAGCTGCATGTGAAAAGGAGAACTTTAGACCGACTTTACTGAACTCTAGGCTTTAATTTAAAAAACACAGTGTTTTCGAGTTCCAGATTAAGTCTATGGAAATTATTATTATTATTATTATTATTATTATTATTATTATTATTATTATTTTTGTTGTTGTTGTTAGTAGTAGTAGTAGTAGTAGTAGTAGTAGTTTGTTTGTTTATGTTTTTATTGCTATTTTACTTTCAGTATTAGTAAAAGTAAAAACTATATTTTTTTTAAAAAAAAAATTCATAATTTCCCAAGCTCAGTTTAAAAATTTGTGGCGAGTTAGTATCAATAATTAAGGAATTATTTTTTTGTTCTTGTTGTTGTTGTTGTTGTTGTTGTTATGATAAATGTATACTCATTTTTAAATTTATGGTCCACTAGATTTAATTTTTGAAAGTGTGCAAGTTTATTATTTTTTTTTAATGTATATTTTGGACTAATTCCTGATTCTAACATCACTTGAAAATATTAATGACTTAACAGCTTGCTACACTGCAGTAATGCATGACCAGTCATACTAAAGAAATCATTAACCCACCCCCCTTTGCACTCTCCCCCATGTCTGAAGCATTATACGCCATGGAGATCAGTGTCGAAAAGGACCACAAGACAGGCGACACCAAGATCTTGTCCACTTCACGTATCAGCCCTGAGGATGCCAACCAACGAGGCGTCAAAATTTATGATGATGGGCGCAAGGTGATCTACGAGGTGCATTCTGGGAGTTCCACCACCGTGGAGAACGGCGTGCATCCCTGGAGCTCAGACGAGGTGGAGGAACTGATACAGAGAGTGCGCCACAGACCCGATGGCACTCGGGTCAACGTCACACCAAGTGAGCCTGGGATCAGGGAGCAGAGCATCGTGCCTTCGGATCCGCATACGGTACAAGAGCAGCAAAGTCATGAGGGAGCAATGAAGACAGAACAACGGCTCCAATTCCACAGGGATGATCCAAAATTATGCCAAAATTTCGAGGGTGAGGTGATGGAGGCACCTGAGGCCACTTCCGACAAACCCATCACTATGATTTTCATGGGATACCACAATGTGGATGACGACGAGGAGACAAAGAAGCTGCTGGGCTTCGATGGCACCATCAAAGCCGAGATTGTCCTGATCGACGAGGATGATGAGAAGTCTCTGCGTGAGAAGACAGTCACCGATGTTTCCACCGTGGATGGCAACGCTGCCGACCTCGTCTCAGGGCGGCCGGTGTCTGAGGCCACCGAACTCTCCTCCGAGGGCCAAGATGAAAGTTCTGCCAAGGAGCCACCGCCCACAGGTACCGAAAAGAAAAAACGCTGCCAGTGCTGTACTGTCATGTGACCTTCCTTCTCCTACTTCTCCCAAAACTTCTCCTTTTCCAGAGCACCGAGTCTCTGCCTCCCTTTCCAAAAACAAACAAAGCGAAGAGCTTCACCTCGTTACTAACAGCACCTCCATTTCTCTGACGTCAGAAAAGCACATTCTCTTCTCTGGCTTCTCTGACCTATTTTCCTCAGAATGACTGGCTCTCTCTTGCCAGGTCTCAGGACACAGAGCAGGATGTTGAAGGAGTGTTGTTTGAGGGAAGAGGGAGGGCCGAAGTATAGCATAGCATAGCATGTGTCGAAAAGATTTAGGCAAAGAGGAAAAACAACCAACACTCTCGAGAAGGTTGTGTTCTATATGAAATCCTTAATGTGAAGGCGCACACATTGAACAAACGAGGAAGAACAAACGCAGAATATTGACATCAGCATAAAAACAACGTGGTCTGAAAGGCTTCAAGTCTCAAGCCTGAGCAGAAAAGAGTCAACCTTTGATACATTGATATAGCTTTATGAAATGCAGTAGCACAGTTGTACTCGTTCATGGAAGTGAATCAGATACATCACTGAGGTTTCCTTTAGTATATCTAAACAATACGGCAGTAGACCTGTATGTTTGCCATTTCTTATCTTGTTCAGTGGCCTTACTGAGACATTGGACCTTCACCATCATAGGCTTGGCTAGTCTTTGATTCTCTACTGTTTACACACAAAGGCAGGTTAGATTATATTTAAAACTGAAGATGGCAGCAGGGCCACCATGACGCGAACAGAATTTACAGGACACAGTTGTTTGGGACGAGGTTGATTACTGTTATCCGACGTTGCTTTCGGATGCTTTTTATCTGAAAAGAAAGGTCATTAAAAGTGAACAAGTCCTCAAAAAGAACATGACAATCTTTGGATTCGAGCTAACAAGCTAAGTGCTGCCATTTCCTCAAATACACCAAGACAACAAAAAGCCATGGTCCTGATCTCCAGAAACTTTGGTGCTGAGTTTTACAGGACACTTTTGGCACTTTAGTCTAATAATAGTCTGATAATAGACACCATCACCAGAAAATAGTTTTTACAGTTGCTTGAGGTTCTACAGTAAACAGCATCATAGAGTCCTCAGAATTCTGACCATCTCAAATGACCTAAAGCCGTCACCAGCAAACAGAAAGGCATAACCAGTCGACACTGCGTACATCATATGAGACAGAAACACGAAGCATATTCGCAAGACAGTGTCTAGCACCATCATAGCATTTTGTGCTATAGTGCAGAGAAGAGAATTGATTCATGGCTAAGTATGACTCATTGCAAAACATTGTGTAAGGAATCATGAATAAATATACAAATATATATAAATAAACTTGACTGTGTAGATAGATTTTACTCTAAACGCGTGCCAATGTGTATTTCCAGAAGTGATTTTAATACAGCATATGTTCTTGCATAGTTTGTATTTATAATACACACCTAAATGCCATATAGACTTCTTGGTGTGGACTATTTATTTCTAATTTATTCACTCATATCCAAGGCTTTGCTGTGTCGGTCATCATTCATGTTTATGTCTCTGTGTATTACAAAAGAAAATCCATATCCCCAATATTTGCGCCATATTGGTTCATATCGCACAAAAGAGGGTGTCGGAGGAACCAGAAACATACTGTAATTCAACAGAAAATAATAAATTATAAATGACCTGTATGAACGTAAAATGCGTAATTTATTATACTTTTATTATTAATTGAGATGCTGCATATATGGAAATCGTGAAAGTAGCTTTTCTGAGATATACTTGACTGTATTAGTATGTACAGGATTTTTATTTTGCTTTATGAGAAAAGAAATTATTTTATTTTCCAAATTTTTCGGTTGGTTCACTTCATGACACGAGGCAAACACTCGGTAGGCTACAGTTTAGCTACTAGAATGGCAGAGGTTTTCACATCACCGCTATCACCATGCTGAAGACTTGCCCAAAAATTACACCCAATTTTATAGAAAAAAAGTGGAAGCAAGAACTACGTGTGGAAAGAATGGAAGGAAGAATGATGTCTTTATTTAAAAAAAAAATAAATAAATACAAGTATGCAATGATTAATACAAACTGTGCAAAATGAAAATGTGTGTTATCTCCAATATTATATATTATAGGCACTGGCAAGAGTAACAATCATTAAGCTTTCTTTTAGGTTCTGGCTTCAAGCTAGTATCTCTGTGTGTAATGAATATTGCTGCTAAAAGTTGTGCTGTATTATATGCAAAGACTCAGAGTAGCAAAGAACTATGTGTGAGAATGGGCATGAATGACACATATTTTGTTCAGCAAGATTTTATTTATTTCAACTTTTGAACGTAGCTGAATTAAGGACGAGTTTCCTTTAAGCACTTGAGTTGTCAGATTATATGCCCTTTTGCGATTATCGTAAATGGCGTTTTAGGCATGCTCCTACCTGAGCGTGCCACTCTTTTAAGGCTAATAGTATTTTTAAATCCCCCAGCAGACCCTTAGTAGATGAATTTTACCCAACATCCAGTTGCTCATCATTCTGCCAAACTGAACCCATGTGAGTGTGGACCCTCGGCCTTCATGGTACAGCCATGAGACACCGTTGTGCTTTCTAACTAAGATTCTGCTGTATTTTTGTAAAACCTGAACTGTAACTTTTTTATCTGTTCCATTTCACCATTTCTTTAAAAAAAAACAAAAAAAAACCCCACCAACAACAACCACAACAACCCCTACTATAATCACTCTGTATCTCACTCTCTATCTACTGCACACTTCATTCTTCAGTCTGGACTGCCAGTTGCAATGCTGTAACAGTGGCTTTTTTTCTTCTCGTTGTATCGTAAAACTAGTCAAATAAACAGCATTTTTTTTTCACTTGGCCTATCGTCTGTGCTATGGTTCTTTCCCTAACTCATTCCAACACAGAACACTACTACTACTCCTACTACTCCTACTACTGCTGCTGCACCTTACTAGCATGTTTTCCTCCATTCTTGGGTGGTGGCATCTTTCATGCCTTTCTTAAACATCACTAACTTCACATAGGCCTCCTCTGCTCTGTCTCCCTGCCTCCAGACTGCATGCCCATTGCCAAACTAAGTTCACCCCATCAGTCTTACCATACTGACTACCAAAGGCTGACTACACTTGGGGCCATCCACACCAGCAAAAGGTCAGTACAAGATTCGTAGACTAGGGTATTAGTTTATTTCAAATGCGTACTTTTTCTCCTTTTTCATTTTGTTTAATAATTTAAAAAAACTATATTCAAGTCTAATTCTTGTACGGACCTGTGGTTCTCATCTGGTTTGGTCTCAGGAGCTGCTAATCCATAGACTGTGGTTCTGAAATTCACAGCAACATCAAGCCCTAGGAAATAGATAAGAAGAAGAGGCTGCTGAATAGTGAGCATAGTCTAAAAGACTAAATTGATCTGTGTTTTAGTAAAAGTGTGTGAATGCGTCGTTATTCCATTAAATCTCATCAATAGTCATTTTTAAGAGAGACTACAAAACACTTCGATATGTTGATATGAAAAAGGGCACCAGCTAAATGCTGTAAATGTAATAAAAAATAAGCAAGTTACTCAGCAGATGCAGTAATAAATGCAGATTATATGATTTAAGTCAACCAAATCCAGGTTTACATTACTTTTACATTAATAGTCCTACTATTCGTAAATCTACACACACTCAGGAGCATGAGGAGGACATGAAAGGTTTTCTTCTCCCAAATTTCCAGGATATTCATGAATGCCAAATTTCTTGTGTAAACATTTGTATGAAAGATTCACGAATAAATAAGGCACTGGCTTCTACTTTTCTATGCTGTGTTTGAAACCATAATATCAGTTTATTGCTACATATCATATAAGCCATCAGAAAATTTGCTCAATTTATGCATAACAGTATAAGACGTCAAGTGGCATGACGGGTAGCATTGCCATGTCACAGCTCCACGCTCCACGGTCACAATGTCACAAGTATGGGTGTGATGTTTCCCACTTTGTCCTCATGTCTGCATAAGTTTGAAGATGTAGGTGCCTTTATTTGACATAGTGAAATGCTTACCGTATGTTTACATATCACAGCTTGTGAGTCAGTTGAGAGCAGATAGGTTTCAGTACCTTGCTCTAGTGCCCACCAGTGGCAGCTTGGCAGAGGTGGCATTTAAACCCCCAACCTTCTGATCAGTAACCCAGAAATTCTTAAACACTAAGCCACCGCTGCCCTATAAGGTCTCCATTTTTCTTGAGAATCAGTTGATATTCAGTGGACTATATTAGGGCAGTGGTAAACACACTGGGCTACAACAGATGATGAATTCAAATCCCAACACCACCAAGCTGTGCCACTGTTGGGCCCTTGAGCAAGGTATTAAACCCTCAATTGCTTGTAACCACTTGTAAGGTGCTTTGGATCAAACCATCAGCTAAAGAAAGTAAATGTAGACTACCAATTTGTTATGTTATGATCATGACTCATGTTAAAAAGGAGTTTCCCCAAATCCTAAAGAGTAAAAATTGGATTAAACACAAATGCAGGCTACAGGGTGATCAAATTTTGCCCACTGCTTGTGATGACGTGAGCTAATAATCAGGTGAGAATGGCACCCAAGATCATCTCTTTGTTTTCCCAGATGATTCAATTAGACCTGCCAAGATCAACTGCTATTCCTTGTTTCTCTCCCATCCTTATGTCTTGACTGATTTGACGAATTGCATTAGAATGACAAAGATGCTATTTTGAGCAAGAGTGTGTTACCCAGAGATTTAATGATAGGCAATTTGGTTTATTAGTTAGTGCTCATAAAATGTGCATAAATCATAAGCCACAATATTTAATATGCCCAGATTATCAATGCCAATAAAACCTTGCCTTCAGCTAGTGTTATAATATAAAAAAAAAGGCTGTTCATCACAGCCAGTGGCTTTATATTTGCAGTTTGTTAGCCGCAGTTTGATTATTACTGAGGTTGGATGATACGAGAAAATCCTGCTTTGAGCTATGCTAATTACAAATAAGCACAGTGAGAATGCACTGGAAGGCAGAATGAGCCAGAGTGCTGACAATGCAGATTCAACCTATTGAAAGCTGTGTATCAGGATGTACATGTGTGACTCTGGAAATGCTCTGCCTGAAATGAAACAGATGCTTCGCTTAAAATTATATTTCGGGATTTTTCCATTTAAAGCACTGTTTTACATTTTGTTTTGCGTTTAACTTCGTGCATTCATAGACATTTCTAAATCAAATAAATCTCTGCATGCTCGCTCAACGTAGAATATGGAATTTTACAAGAAAGAAACACGACAATAAAGTCAGGTTTAAGTGCATAATGCATAACGATATACACATGCATGCAAAACCACACAAATCGATTTAAAGAAACTACTCACAACATTCTCTTCACCTCTGACCAGAGTGTGTGTGGGCTGCGCTGCTATCATCATGAGGACCTCAATACTTCCTGAACTCACCCACAATCATTCCTCCCTTCCTGACCCTTTGCTTATCTTTTTTTCCTGATCTGCAAACACATAATACTTTCACCCACATGTAGCTCCACATGCTAGGTGCTACTACGACCATATGAGATGATACGTTGTGGATTTTGCTTCAAAACACTATTAGAATTTGCAGATGTAAGGAACCCTGATGGATTATTTGGTTTCCTATTAGAGGGTCCCATGTGCACTGATCTTGAGCTGATCTTAATCACTTTGCAAATTCTAACCTATTGATAATTGCGAGTGATCAGGCAAATAATTCAGCAATAACCAAAGAGCATATATGATAGGAATATAACTGGATATGAATTGAACAGAATGTGTTCTAAACAGATACAGGTACAGGTATGAAAAGGAGGTGCGCTATTTGTTTAGGGTTTTTAAGTAAACGTTTCTAGGAAGAGAGCGTCATGGTGGTGTGGTGATTAGCACTGTTACCACTCAGCAAGACTGTCACACAAGCCAAAGGTTTTTGAGTTAATGTGCACACAGGACAGCAGGCAGAACACATGAAGCATGTGGGACAAATTAGGATTATTTTCAACATGAACATGTGGTGGAGTATGATGCATTTACTCCATCCTTAGTAACTGCCTATTCAGGGTCATGCTGATGTAAATTCAGCTACCGGTTTGTTTACATTCACTGATCAAATTTATAGCCCTTGCATTTACACATAGTGGTAGGGTTTGTATTTGAAAAACAAGCAAATGAACAAAAAGCCTTCAGTGTAGGCCACAGGTATGGCACACTAAACAGATACAGATGGTGTCAGTGTATTTTTGTATTCGTCTTCTTCCGCTTAAAACTGGTCAGGGTCGCGGGGGGAAGCTGGCGCCAATCCCAGCTGACATCAGGTGAGAGGCAGGATACACCCTGGGCAGGTCAC
>JAQLOM010000009.1:15017728-15028575 GCA_030068315.1 Chrysichthys thysi | reverse complement strand
GTGCTCATTTAGTGGATAAAGGTGTACAATTTCCCAGTTTGAACATTTGTTATGTTATCTATGTTCTGTTGAGAATACAATATTGTCTCATGTGATTTGAAAGTCTTTTAGTTTTCATTTTATTCAACTTTAAGGAACGTCCCAACTTTCCTGGAATTCGGGTTGCAATAATTGGTTGGTTATTTAAGAAATAAAACAAGACACAGAGTGCTGTTATAGGAAAATAATCCACAATGATATGAGATTATCAACCCAAAATATGGGACAGCACATCTAGTGTTTAATTTCTCTTACACCACATCAATTTGCCAACAAATAGAATTTATGCTTATTAAAGAACGGCATACATTTTATACTTTCTTTGTAACATTTCATATTTAATAATGTAATAAAACTGGAAATGCAAGGAACTTGTCTAATGCAGGTTTCTCTGAAAAGCAGAATTCCTTGCACAGTATCGCAGCCCACTGTCTGATAACCGAATTTAGAGCAGTTGCTAGTGCTCCATTTCACATCTCCCTCTGGGCCTGCAAAGCAGGCTACGTCTGAGGACGATCCTGGGGAGGTCGGTGCACTTTCATAAAGCATAAGCAGGAAACAGATTCAGCCAACACTCATCTCTCAGCTTTCTGCTAATCCTCCACCATATTAGATAATATATTATCATTGCAACATTACTATAAAATCATATTATTATTGCAAGAGTTACAGTTTTCATTAGAGAATAGTAATAAAGTAGGATTCGACTTTATATAACCCACTAGCCTGTGACTGTTAGGGCTGTAAATTATGTTGTGTAAAATTGTCATGTGGATTCCTACAAACATGTAATTGTTATTAGAGACCACGTCAGCTCTGCTCTCTTTCTGCATTACTGAATTTCACAGTGGTAATGACACCATTGACGTCCCCAGTCTAACGGTCATTATCTGATTAAAATGTTAAACCTCTGCTTCCACTGACCAGACCTGTATCTTTCTGTGGACACACAAAAACACATCATGCATTGCATCTAATTTATCCAGTGTCTCATAACAGCTGAGGCTCAGTCTAGAGATGTGATGCAAACTGTTGAGCAGACACGTTTGACACAAAAATTTGGTCACTTCTAAAATCTAAGACTTATCTTTGCTTGTCTGAAGTGCTTTGTGTGTACAGCCAGGCTATCTCAGGCTGCTGACAGTATCCAGATGAGCCTCCTACGCTAAGTATATGCAACCACCTTCTTCAGATTAGAGGTTATATTTGCAGCATTGCTTGAAGCAGGGTGTGAGGCCTTAGCCTGCCTGTCCTCCCAGTTTGTTCTCTCACTTATCTGCTTCTAAATGCACAAAGCGTTAAGGGGCAACTCTAAGTTCTCTGTGAATTTTCACCTTTTATACAGTCTTATATCATTTGGCATATTGGTGATTCAAGATATAACACAATTTGTCTCAAGGGCACTTAGCATAGTAGTCATGTCGTAGTGGTGTGTTACTATTAAGAACTCCTATGTACACAGTTTTGAAGCCACTGTGTAAAAGCAGTAAGTGCTTTATGTTGATTAGGTCATGGAGGGTGTTTAGGTCATCCCCGGAACACTGGGCATAAGGCGAGAGTACACATTAGATGGGAGTCCAGTCCATTGTAGGCCACACAGACAAAAGTAAATAAGAGGGAATTGGGGGTTTTGGAGCTCTGAGATGCTACCCATTCTACCACCTTTTCACCATTCTTTGGATAGTTTATGGTTCTTAGGTTGCCTGTCTCTCTGTTAGGGGAAACACTGTTGTAGGGTTCAGTAGAACCTTCAAGGATTTGTCCAAACTTTTTTCCTCTGAAAAACGTTTTAATGACCTCTTTCATAGTTTCTCCTTGTGCTAGCTCATATAAAGTATTCACATTTGTCATAAACCTCACAGTCATTCAGTCGCTGTTTCAAGTTAACCCATTTCAGTCTGACCCCAATTAGGGTCAAATATCTGCTATGACTGGAGGGCTTATCAGTAACTTGTGAAAAAAATTGCCGACAGAACATAGGTCCAGTCTTTTAAATGTATTTTAGTAAGCAGTAAACATATACATTACAAAAATATACATTTTTGCAAAGGTAATGAAATTTCCTATCTAATGATATAAATTTCATCAAATATTATGTAACCTGTGTACATGAAGAACAGTTGATTATACGGTTGTGACCAAAAAAAAAAAACCGGAAAACTCAAAAAAAAAGTTGTCAACGTCTGACCCGTCACTTAAAGGCTCCGATCTGTTGCCGAAATCGGCCATATTCAATGCAAAAACGTCTCATTAGCTGAAAATTTTCGTTGTAGTTTTCTTGTTTAAAAGTCCCCCATAAACCTCCGTATTAGTGCGCATGTCCGCGCATGGGCAAGCTTAACCTAATGTCACGTGTTAACACACGTTTTGTTGACGTTTAGTGGTGAACAAAATGCCAAACATACGGGCATTTGCGGGACATTTATACCCGTACCGTCTCATTCGAATGGATTCGTATCCCGACTGACGGCCGATATTGGAGTGAATTCGTATCACGACTGATATGGGTTAAATAAGTTCTTTTTTCCTCAGAATCCTTGCCTACACCTAAATGGCGGCATGCTAGATGATGGCATCTAACCTTTGACTATTTAATTACTTTAGCAGTTGGTTTGTTTCTTTAAGCGTTCTTTCATCTAAGAAATGGGTGGAACCTGATTTCTATGCCTGTGTCCTGTCTATTGTTCTCCAAAGTGTGTGGAATGACCCTCAGTGGCCTTGTGTATTGATTTGCTCACACTCACCTACATTTCAGCAAAACCTCCTAGGTACGACCTTCACAAACCATGCTTACTGTACGTTTCAGATTGTCCTCAGGTTTTCTTGATGAGCTTAAGGCATCGTGAATGATGCTGGGCAGCTGTCCTTTTTTAATCTTAAAGACGAGCGTTTTGTGAAGCGTTTAATTTCGTGGTAATTGCATGGTAGGGGTGTCTGAAGCAGCTTTTGCAGCTTAGACTGTTTATGTTAACTTGTTTCTGCACAACAGTATTGTAGGTCTGTTGTGATGTGCAGCACCATCCATTAGACATCAAATAGAGTTTTATGACTAGACAAAGAGGTCTCTAATAAGTGAGTGCATGCTTATGGCTGTGATATTTGGTACATCACAGGCTGGTGTAATTACAGAGTATAGACTTGGGACTAGCGTAGCACTCTAGGTGTTAATTTTAA
This sequence comes from Chrysichthys thysi, assembly GCA_030068315.1. Taxonomy (NCBI): domain Eukaryota; kingdom Metazoa; phylum Chordata; class Actinopteri; order Siluriformes; family Claroteidae; genus Chrysichthys; species Chrysichthys thysi. The sequence goes on along the minus strand of JAQLOM010000009.1, from coordinate 15,025,362 downwards.
CAATAGTGATTTTGCCGTGTGGGCTGCTAATGGAGGCGGCTCAGTGGCTTGGCAGACAGAATTGTTAGACACACGGCTGTTTTATTCCAGGCGTTGGTGGTGTTTGAGTGAAAAGAAAAACTGTAAAACATCAATTTCATGCAATTTGGTTTCAGTCCAGCTGACTAAGTGTTGGAAATACAGAAACATGGCTTTTTGGTTTAGAGCTAATGGGCATAACAGAAGATAAACACGGCCATTGCTTGATTATTAAAGCTTCTTGAAATTACTCTTTCAGGGAAATCACAAATATGAAACTAAATGCTGGCTATGGCAATTAAATGCAGATATTGCTTGGTGAAATTTCCCATGAGTTCAGCTGCACCAGTTTCTGAGTTAAGGGCTGAAAACTAAACCACGTGTAGCAAATTTAATGATGTGCTTTATTACAAAACCTCTTATCTTATCTTTTTTATGAAAAGCACCATGGGACAGTGAACTTGAATTTAAAAATCACTATATGAATAATTGTTGAAGTGATTATTACATAATCATAATTATTATTATAAATTAATTTTAACAGCAATTAATAACAGGTATTTAAGGCACTCAATCGATCATGTGTAAACTGAGATTGTAGAAACACCTAAAGCTAAAAAAAATATTAATAACACAATATCATATGATGTGCTATACTCAAGTTCAGGTGACAGACTCACTTGGCATGCACTTAATGTTGATATTTTCAGTACAGTTTTTTTTTAAAAAGATCTCTGGAAAGATCACCTATACCTCAGTTCACCCCCGTGGTACTATGGAAAACAGAGATTTTAACTTTCACAAAAGGTCACTGTAAAGTGTAGGTAGTCTAAAAAAACCCACTCCTGACTCTATAAATGTTTTGTATTTATGTCACAGTAAAGACACTCCTTAGTACCAAAGCTATAGCTATTTTCATTGGAAATGACAGGAATAGTGTAATTTGATATTGAAGAGTGCATGAATCTCCCTTTTATCATTTCTCCTTGCATATTTTTAGCGTAGAGTACATTGCAATAAAGAACCTTGAGTTAATTTAGCAACATTCAGTTCTCAGTAAGAGCTTTCTGTGACCTTGGTTACTCTTATCAGTAAGCAATTGTCTCCTGTGGTTAATTTAAAAAAATAAATAAATAAAAAGTCAGTTCGTTGATCATGCTACAAGGACATTGAAAGTCTTCGATGGCATTTTTCCTGGGACGAGGACTCATTGTGCTATTTTTGCTTCGATGTTTTAAAGACAATAATGAGGTCCACTCTATCACACACACGCACACACACACACAATCACACTCACACTCACAATGACAAGAGTTGATAGCGGCGTACTGCACAACAGCATGGTTGAGTAGTATGTTATTTTTGGTATAGTATGATATAGTATGGTTTCTGGTATGTTTTTGCTGCTATGAACACAATTTTAGGACTTACCATTGCTGGCTAGAATCCTTAGGGACTCTTGTGGCATTCAGAATAAATTAACACAAGTTAATAACAGTATGGTGTTGTTTTTCTGCCTCATTCCTGAGCACACAGTGGGAATTCACAAGCACATCATTATATTTTGAAGAGAAAATATTCATCTGAGCAAACAAAAATGTATCCTTTGAGCGCTAAACTTTGGGAGTGTTAAACTCTGCCTGCACGCTGACAGATACCTGACATATACTCGGTTTCTCTCACTCTCTCAACATCTCTGGCAATCTGACAACTATCGCAGCAATGTCAAGTGCAAAATCAAGGCATGCTTTTTTTGCATTATATTATATAATAGCACAATTAGCAGTAATTTCGCTACTGCAAACCTTAGCAAACACGTGCATTTAAATACTCTCCTCCCACAAATTTAGCAGGAAATGATTAAAAAACATACGCAATCATGTCCGTTGAAAAATAACGTGATTGGATGGGAAACAATATAAGATTTACTACAGAAGCAGCAGTTTTTCATGTTTAGAAGACTAGCGTTTCTGAAACAGCGCCCCCCCTTTTTTATTCGCCTTTATTCGTCTTCTTCCGCTTAATCCTGGTCAGGGTCGCGGGGGAAGCTGGCGCCAATCCCAGCTGACATCGGGTGAGAGGCAGGATACGCCCTGGGCAGGTCACCAATCCACCGCAGGGCAACACACAGAGACAGACAACCATTCACACTCACATTCACGCCTAGGGCCAATCTAGAGTAGCCAATTAGCCTAATCCCCTCTGTGCATGGTTTTGGACTGTGGGAGGAAACCGGAATACCCGGAGGAAATCCACGCGAACACGGGGAGAACATGCAAACTCCACACAGAAAGGCACCCGTGCCGAACCCAGGGCTCGAACTCAGGACCTTCTTGCTGTGAGGCAACAGTGCTAACCACTCAGCCAACGCGCCGCCCCGCACTGCTTTGGTTTTGTCCTTTTTTTAGACATTGTTTTGCAAAGTGGGTTTTTTTCCATTGCATTTTGCACACTTTTTGCCATAAGCAGGGCACTGCCTGGGCTCATGTTTTTTTCCACAGCACTTGCAGGAGTATGTCCAGTTGTCTGCATTTTTGTTTTGCGTCTCATTTCCTTTTGTCTTGTTTTTGACTACAGCTACTTTTGCACTTTCATGAGCTGCAGCCACAATTGACTCATTGAATGTTTTAGCATGCTGCTGGGCTAACACTGTGGCATGACACATTCTCTCTGCCTCCTCTAGAGTTAACTTTGCTTCTCTCAGCAGCCTTTCCCTCGTGCGTTTATCATGAATGCCGTACACAATCTGGTCACGAATCATGGAGTTTTCAGAGTACCGAACTCACAGGACTGTGCCTTTAGCTTTAGGTCAGTGATAAAGCTATCAAAACCCTCTTCTGGAAGTTGCAGCCATGATCTGAACACATACCTCTCATATACTGTGTTTTTCTGAGGCGAACAATGTGCTTCACACTTTTCAATCACTTTACTGTATTTTTGTTTGTCATCAGCTTGTGCAAATTCACATGTGTTGAAGACTTCTATGGCTTGGGGACCCGCTACGGTGAGTAGTAAGGCAATTTTCCTGGCGTCGGACTGCAATTCCAGTCCTAGAGCAGCGAGGTACAGCTCGAACTGTTGCTTAAAGCACCGCCAGTTACCATCCACGTTGCCCACAAACTTCAGTCCCTCCGGTGGCTTCAGCGTCTCCATCTTGCACAAAAAAAACCAACAAAAAAAAAAACGCGGCACTAGTTGTATTTTACTCCTGGTACCATGTGTTGCTCCTCTTGGAATCATCAGACATCATTGCCTTTTTAAATGAGCTTGTGCTCATAACTTTTAATGAACAGCCTCGTGAACATGTCTCTATATATAATTACAGGAAGTGCTTTTTTCCTCGTGCTCTCTGTCTAACATAGTGTAGCTATCTCACTGTGGTAGCCTTTGATGCCCTCTGCTGGTAGCATCATAATATCACAACAGTAGGCACCACTGTCTGTATAAGGGACATTTTAGTGAAGCTAACTGGCTTGTCTTTCTTAAGTTTTCATTCGTGTCAGCTCGGTTTAGTCACACAGCTGTTGAGCTTTGAGTTGTTTCATTAAGAGCTAAATACTGGCTTCGGAACGAGCCTAAGAGACGGAGATGTGTGCGGCTTTCATGACAACATAACATTTCAGGTAAGTGAGCTGCCCGGGCTTAACAGATCTCTGAGTTGTAAATGTTGGTCCTCGCATTCATAAAGTCACTTTACTCTGAATGTATGTACAGTTTCAGAGCTGAAATGCACTCCGTGTTTTTGTTTAAAACAGAGACACACTAACCTTCAAAAACTGCAGCGTCCCAAAACACTCCGTATTCCCTTTATGCGCACTACCTAGGGTCTGAGAGGGGTTGCTTGTTCACTAGAAAGGCAATTGAGATGTGACTTGTCTTTCCGAGTGACTGGCCAAAAGGGTCAAAACCGGGAAGTGAACATACGCACTTCTCAGGGAGAGAGGAGATGCTTGTTCACTAGAAAGGCGATTGTGACGCGACCTGTCTTACCCAGTGACTGGCCATAAGAGTCAAAACCGGGAACTGAACGCAGACAATAATAAAGGCTTGGCAAGTTTACATGTTTGAGGTTTCTCTTACAGTCTGACTCATTGGCACACAGCGCCATTGAGCAAGCACACTTCGCATTTTCTCTGTGGAAATGCATTCTAGTTATTATTATTGTTATTCTGTTGCTCAAACGGCCCCCTACTCCTCCTAGGGCTTTTGAGCTAGAGACACCATTCCAACTCAGATACGTCCATGCCGATCCGGTGATGATGGCTTGTTCAAATTGTTTCGAAATTCCTTGTTGTTCGTTCGATATTCCCAGTTTTCTGCGAACTTCCTGGAAAAATTTGGCTGGTTCTATGACCTTGAGGAGCCATTTTCCCCTGTCTCAGCACCGCTTGAAGACTCATGATTCACTGGAGAAGGATGCCTGGCAGCCTCGCCGGCCAATCAGCTGTTGGACTGGGTCGGTGCTTACGGTTTCTCTGAGCGATTTCAAGATGGCGGCTCGTCCGGCTGTATTTCAGAAATTTTGCTTTATGTTTGACTATATATAAACTTTGAAATTATTTTTTTTTTTTCACAACTGTGGTGCTGAGTGTGTGTCTTTACATTATCGTCATAGTATTGTGTACTGAGTTAGTTGATATGAACCAGGTAAGTGTGGGAGAAAGAATGTGTGTGTTTATACACACACACACACACATACTCTAGGCTGGTAAGCGCCACTGTATGTTTTTAAGGGACATTTAGTGGAGTTAACCGGCCTGTCTTTCTGTAGTTCACATTCGTGTAGGTTTGGTTTAGTAACACAGCTGTTGAGCTTTGTGTTGTTACATTAAGAGCTAAAATGCCAGCTTCAGAACGAGACTAAGAGATGGAGCCATGTGCGGCTTTCATGACAACATTACGGTTGAAGTAAGCGAGCTGAGCGGCCATTTCGGTCTTTAACAGATCTCCGAACTTATAAATGTTGGAACTCACATTCATAAAATCTCTTTACTCTGGATGTACGTTCAGCCGTTCAGCACAGAGCCAAAATGTGCTCCGTGTTGTTTAAAACAGAAACACGCTAGCCTTCAAAAACTGCAGCATCCCAAATCACTCCATACTCCCTACATGTGCACTACCTATGGTCTGAGAGAAGGCTGCTTGTTCAGTAGAAAGGCAATTGAGATGGGTCCCGTTTTACCGACTGACTGGCCAAAAGGGTCAAAACCGGGAAGTGAGCATACGCACTACGTAGAGAGAGGAGTTGCTTGTTCACTAGAAAGGCGATTGCGATGCGACCTGTCTTACCGAGTGACTGGCCATAAGGGTCAAAACTGGGAACTGAAGGCAGACAATAATAACGGCTTGGCAAGTTTATACATTAGACTCAGTCTGACTCATTAGTGCACATTGGCAACTGTGAGCAAGTACACTTCGCATTTTCTCTGCGTAAATGCATTCTAGTTAGTGTGCTTGCTATGCAAAACACACTGTTGCTCTTAAGTTTTATTTTTATTATTATTCCACTTCCTCAAACGGCCCCCTACTCCTCCTAGGGCTTTTGAGCTAGAGGCACCGTTCCAACTCAAATAGTTTCGAAATTCCTTGTTGTTCATTGAGTATTCCTTTTATTCTGCAAACTTCCTGGAAAAATCTGGCTGGTTCTATGACCTTGAGGAGCCTTTTCCCTGTCTCTGTGCTGAGTCTGCGCTTGACAAGTCCTGATTCGCTGGAGCATGCTGCGTGCCGGTCTCGCCGGCCAATCAGCTGTCGGGCTGGGGCGGTGCTTAAGGCTTCTCCAGACGGTGACTAGACCGCCATTTTGTTTCGCGGTTTGTGCTGTAATATAAACTAAATAAATATAAACTTTGAAACTATTTTTATACAACTGTGGTGTTGAGTGTGTGTCTTTACATTATTGTTGAGGTTCTGTGTACTGGGTTAATTGATATGAACCAGGTGAGTGGGGGAGATGAGAATCTGCACATTTTCTCACACATGCACGCACGCACGCACACACACACACACACGGCTGGAGCCGTGGAGGGACATTTAGTGAAGCTAACTGGCTTGTCTTTCTGTAGTTTTCAAGAGCTGTAGAGCTGCGGGCTTAACAGATCTCTGAATTTTGAATGTTGGTCCTTGCATTCATAAAGTCACTTTACTCTGTATGTACGTTCAGCTCAGAGCTGGGATACACTCCGCGTTGTTTTTTTAAAACAGCAACACGTTAGCGTTCAAAAACTGCAACGTCCCAAATCGCTCCGTGCTCCCTACATGCGCACTACCTAGGGTGTGAGTAGGCTGCTCATTCACTAGAAAAAGGCGATTGAGATGTGACCTGTCTTTCCGAGTGACTGGCCAAAAGGGTCAAAACCGGGACGTGAACATACGCACTACATAGGGAGAGAGGAATTGCTTGTTCGCTAGAAAGGCGATTGCAACATGACCTGTCTTACCGAGTGACTGGCCATAAGGGTCAAAACCTGGAACTGAATGCAGACAATTATAAAGGCTTTTACACATTTTATAAAGGTTTACACATTTGAGGTTTCTCTTACTTACAGTCTGACTCATTTGCACACGGCGCCTTTGAGCAAGCACACTTCGCATTTTCTCTGCGGAAATGCATTCTAGTTATTATTATTCATCCTTTTCACTGTTTTTTTTTGGCCCCCTACTCCACCTCGGCTTTTGAGCTAGAGACACTGTTCCAACTCCGATACGTCCGTGCCAAGCCGGGGATGATGGCTCGTTCAAATGGTTTCGAAATTCCTTGTCGTTCGTCCGATATTCCCGGTTTTCTGCGAAATTCCGTGAAAATCCGGCCGCTTCTATGACGTTGAGGAGCCTCTTCCCCTGTCTCGGCGCCTCTTGGCGGCGCTTGAAGAGTCATGATTCGCCGGAGAATGATGACTGGCAGCCTTGCCAGCCAATCAGCTGTCAGACTGGGGTGGTGCTTAAGGCTTATCCAAATGCTGATAAGATGGTGGCAAGCTCGCCCGTCTGTGTTTCGGAGTTTGTGCTGTATGTTTGAACAAATATAAACTTTGAAACTATTTTTATACGAATGTGGTGTTGAGTGTGTGACTTTACATTATTGTCGTGGTATTGTGTACAGGGTTAGTTGCTTGTTGGTGACAGTTTTATTAGGTAAGCGAGCCGAGCAGCCATTTTGTGCTTTACAGGCTTCCGAGTCTTAAAGTTGGTCCTCAGATTTATAAAATCACTTTAATCTAGATGTATTTTCAGCTCAGAGTTGATGCTGCATGCTTTGGAGGCGCATGTATATGTGGAGTCTCACACCATATGTATTTTATATGAACCAGGTAAGTGATGAAGAGAGAATGTGCGCATTTATACACATACACTAGGCTGGTAGGCGCCGTGGGGTAGCTTTCATGACAACATCACATGACAAGTAAGCGAGCTGAGCAGCCATTTTGGGCTTTACAGGATTCCAAGTCTTAAATACAGTCGTCCCCCACAATATCGTGGTTCACCTCTCGCGGTTTCACTACACCGCGGATTTTCAAATTTGATTCGCGGAATTTTTGGGCTTTCGCGGGACTCTGGAATAAAAAATTTCGTTTTAAAAAAATGTTCATTCAAACATTATAATAACATTTAAATCG
>JAQLOM010000009.1:14996971-15017628 GCA_030068315.1 Chrysichthys thysi | reverse complement strand
GCGAACACGGGGAGAACATGCAAACTCCACACAGAAAGGCACCTGTGCCGAACCCGGGGCTCGAACCCAGGACCTTCACGCTGTGAGGCGACAGTGCTAACCACTCAGCCACCGTGCCCCCCATCCTTTTTTTATACATTTTTTTAATTTTTTTATTTTTTATATACAGTTAGCAGGTTTGCTACAATAAACGTTAACGATAAACCAGTTGATGAATCCTGAGCTGAAGGTTCCTATCTGTTCATTTTGTCCTAAAACGAGGATGCTGTAATAGAGCATGAGGGCTTGTCAGCTGGTCAGTGGTGTAAATCTACATTTCCAAGATGCAAGTTTTTGGTCACTCCTTTTGGTTCTGACACAGTTGGAGGATAAATGTAGAACGTGATGCTCTTATTTAGGCTCCCTGGGAATGACTCATAAGTGTGCAAATGCAGATTGGATGTCACATGCTTTCTCCACCCAGCCATCCTATAATCTCCTCTTCAGGCAGTTGTTGTACTCCATTGCCTATGTCTGGGGGGTCTAAAGTGTGTTTTGGGGGCTTTTTTGTGTGGCGCAAGGCTATATGTAGGTGGGGCAGAGGGACAGAGGGCTGGCTCTGACACAGGGGTCTTTGTGCATGAGTGTCCAGGGAGCTCATTCCCCTCTCTCAAAACCAAACCCCCTCTGCTTATGACATCATAGCCCACAAGGCAAGAAATCAGAGAGGCAGAGAGAAGAGAGGCATTGTAGAAGTGAGGGGGGGAAATCAGGAGGAAACAGCACATGAAGGGTGAGTGAGGTGTGCCTCTGGTTCACATATACACTCAGAGGGAGGAGGAGGAAAGGAGGGAAACAGAAGGAGTAGCCAGGAAAAGCCTTGTGTTGTACTAGGCAGAGTTTCCTCGGCTTTCCCAAAGACCAATAGAACTTTATATGAAGAGCTTTATTTGAGTCATGACTGCCCTGCAGTGTATGGATGTTAAAAGGGAAATTTGGTCTCGGAGGTAGGATTCTATTATTTGCCTGGATGGAAAAGGAATTTCAGTTTTAATTCTCCACTCCCTGATTGGAAACCTCACCAAGTGAGCGACTGACGACTGAAAGAGGACTTGGAGGGAAATCGTTATTAAAAGGTAAACTTGGCACGTCGATATATTTGAAATGCTGTTTAGCTTGTTCCGTTCATGTCAAAATTCTAAAAATCCAGGCAAGTTTTATGAGTCTGAAATAATTCCCGTCATTCCGATATGATCAAGTCATATCTGACTAATGTTTCGGTCATTCATACCAAGCTGTCGATTTTAATTCTTAGCTTGGTGGTTTCTGTAAAGTGAATGAGAAGGAGTCTAGTTTGAGTTTCTGTCAGCAGCACTGTGTGATGCTCCCTTGATTGCTTTTGGTGCTTTCTGTCAGCCATTCAAACCCTCAGAGCGCTGGCCAAAGGCTTCTAACATTACCAACATGCTTTCAGCAAGTTTTGTTTGAGCAAGCTATTCCATCCCAGTGTGTATACAAAGAATCTGATCTGCATCAAGGGAGGTCCGGCTGGGTTAATCACGTGTAATCTGCTAATCAGTTCCAGATGCTTCCATGCTCGAGATGTCAGGAATGGTACAAAAATGTAAGGAGTGATATCCATCTAAACTCTCTTTCTGATAGTATTGTTTACTTTGAACACCCAGAAACACACACTTTTATTAGATGAGCCAGGGCTGCATATCCTTCATCGCTTGTATTAGGCAGCGGGAGCCTCGAGGACAGCTGAGCTATGCGGGGAATGTCAGAGGCGGCCCAGTGGGCGTCCACATCCCCCACTGAGAGTGAGACTTATTACAGCCTAAGCTGCCAAGAAGCATGACCAGGACTGAGACATAAAGAAAGCGAAAAAGAGAAGGGAAGCATGTTGGGGTCACAAAACCTGAAAGCCTAAGTAGGGGAGTGTTGCGGAGAAATGGCTGGAAGCGGGACAGGTTTGGACAGGAAACGTTTGGCCGGTGAATGCCACAGACATCTCAGAAGGAGCAGTTTCCATCTATCTGTCCTTATGCCAAAGTAAAACGTGATGGTGATTCAAACTTGCAGTGTGTCTGTGTTGGAATTGTCACCATATTGATAAAGGGACCGTGATATGATGCCGATGTAACTGGATCGCCTTGTTGTGGCCTCGTTCATATAATATTCACAAACCGTTTCAGCCTTTCTGTTTCAGATGACAGCATTCTGTATCCACTAGGAATGAAACCAAATACGAATACATTATTCAGAATGAACAGTTAATGTGTTTTGAACATTTCTTAGAAAGCTTGCCAGAGCATCTGGTTGAGACTAGAGGTGTGCCTCAGGACTGGGATTCTGCAGAATGCAACAAAAAAAGTCGCATGAGCAGGAAGTTTTACTTTCAGTTGGGTACGAGAGAGTATTTAGATATGACTTTCATTAGACAAATAAATATGTGGCATTGCATAATGCGTTTACAACATTCTCAGTAACTGCCTGGTCAAGGTTGCAATGGTTTAAATCAGGTTACGAATTTCTTTATATTTTGGGAAATTACATTATAATGCCATTTCTAGTACTGAGATTTCTGCATTTTCAGTGTATTCCACTGTGTTAGTGGGAATATTAAACAGATGTATGAAATAGTGTCAGTATATCACACCCATAGTATCCATGGAGAACAATAACAATCCCATAATATGATACAGTAAGTAGTCCTTCACACTTAAATATGTAATTGTCCATTAAGATGCTGTTCCTAAAGCATTGGAAGGCCATTTTAATGTGCTAAGGATTTAGTTTCCTCCTTTGATGTAGGTTAGTGTGGCAAAAGTTGTGTTGATTTTTTTTATGCGTTGGGTTCAGTGGTCAAATGTTCAAGTTCCTGACAGTATCCAGATGAGTGTTGCACCATCAATAACATAGTCAGACTTCATCAGTAAAATCCCCAGCTTTGAGTCAGTCGATTAATCGTTTGTGACTTGCAGAGGCTAAAATCACAGAAAATTTCAACACTCAGAGGTACACTTAAAAGCAGGAGGGCGTATAGCGGAGACAGTTCATCCTGGAGTAGTGAACACACCCTGAGGCCAAGACGAGAGGGAGTGAAACGGGACTTTCATTGGAAACAGCATGACATAAAGACACATTAAAGACATGCCACATGACCCCTGCCAGTGTGGGTAAACACCGCCTCGAAGACGGTGAGACAAGCGTTTCATTAGTATGAGTGTTTCTGTTAAATCGAACCAGAGATCGTCTGGTGCAGATGTGTTTTAGGGTTATGGAGGCACTGAAAAATGCTTTATGGAGAGAATTGCAGAACTTACACGATCCCAAACATTGTTTTATTGTTGCAGATGTTAGTTTGCAACTGAGACTTGGGAATTTGTGTTGAAACCGGAATGATCTGACTTCCTGTAACTATGAGAATGTAGATCTTAATCAAATTCACATTCTGAAGAACACTTCAGAATGTTTAGCTAACCATGGATAACTTGATATCCAAAAACAATATGAAGCATGTCTGCGGATATGCCTGTTCTGTTCTTTCATCAGAGAACTTTAAGACGCACACGTCATGTTTTCTACAATTAATATTAGCCTCGTTCCAGTGCTGAGTGAACGTCCCGTTTTGTATCCAGTCACACTTTCTTGAGAACACTGAAAGTTTTGGTGTGATTTGACACATGCCACATATTCCTTCTTTTGATTGCTTGTTATTTGTATGAGCAGCTGTGTTATTTACAGACCGGAGGTCTTTCACAAACACTGACTGTTAACCAACAGGGAACAATTGAAATTGCTCAGGCGTGCACAACTACACGACTTGGGGCAAATGATAAGAAATAGTGTGATGGTCGATAAAAACACCCACTCTGCCTGAAGATGTCTAAATGTTTGCGAGCGAAATGTGATTTCCTTGGACAGTGAATGTCAGGCTTTGATCAAATCACCGGGTAGCTATGTGCACTAGCAAAGTAAGCCTAATCTATCCTTTAATCTATCCAAGTATTCAGATACTGACTATTAAAATGTTTGTGATGCTCCTTTAAAACTAGGCGTTAAAATGATGTAACTTTATTATGGTTGATATAACCTTGTAAAGGAAAACACTATTTCAGTCCAGGAGAGGTTGTAATTTTCCGGAAATTTCCAGAAGATATGAGAAAATGTAAACATTTCCCTATCTGAAATGTTTCCCTGGTCATCGCGCATTTGCCTATAACTTTTGCTTTTTTTCTTTTCCTCCTAGATTTTCTAGTTAATGTAGGATTTGGAGTACTATATGCTGTATAATGCCCATAATTATAATCCCAACATCAAAACAGTCTGCCTTTTCTGGATAAAAGGTAAATATTTAAAATTGTGATTAGCTCACCCAACAGTATTTTCCCCTGAGGGTTGGCGGGGTTTAGGATTCATGTGGCATGCTTCCCGAGTTCATACATCAGAGACTCTACTTCAGTCAGTTCCTCAGACAGTGTCAAACCCCTAGAAGGTTATCGCTCTATTAGTCCGCTGTAAACAAAGAAGACTCAGCTGACCTAAAATCAATGCCTCCTTTTCAGTAAATTATTCACCGTTTGGCCATTAAACAGCACCATCTGGAGCAGACAGGGAATTGAGCCAAACAGAATATCCTTTAAAGGTCCCCATTAACATCTCTTTTCTTACTCAAGATCATTAAATTATGGAAGTTTTCAGCTGGTAACAATTCTGACCATACAATACTATATGAAAAGAAATCTTGCAATACATTCCATTATCTTGAAATCATTGGTGCCTGGTGAGCACTGCCCTTATTACACGATGGTGTGTGGGGATATTTTTGTTGTTATTCCATAAGAATGGATATCTTATGTACTTCACTCTCTGTGGTAACCTATGATTCGATTGTCATTGCAGTGGATTCTAAAAGGCTTCCTCTTAAATTATTTATAGTAGGATCAGATTGCCTGGGTCAGAGTTCAACAAAACCTATTCAAACTCATTATCCTTCACATCTTATTATGTTGTATACCTCTATTATGCATGATGGTCCAACGCAATGCTTCCTTTCAGCTCTGTGCTGTGCGCAGATTACATAAACATAAGAATAATAAGGGGAGCTTACATTATGTTCCACAAAATGTGGCTCCATTAGTAGTATGAGAAGTCAGAACAAGTCAGCTGAACTCATTTTAGGTTTCTGTTTGTTTTCAGAAATCCTGCCAGCTCACAGAGGATGACACTGAACTAAATTGCAGAAGGACCTCAGAGAAGAGCCTGAAGAGTGTCAGTTTCTTAGACCCGGTCAGTGTTATAAGTGGAGATAAGAGTGACATGGAGATTGAGGTACAAACTGAAAGCCAGATTAACCATGCAACAATTGGCCAGAATGGTGTGAATCACACAGGAGACGTGCTGGATGAAGGAGAAGTTGCCCAGGAAATACGCTATCTTGACGAAGTGCTTGAGGCCAACTGTTGTGACACCGGAGTTGAGATGACGTCAAATGGAAATTATTCCCCTGTGCCCCAAGCAATACGTGTTGATGGAAATGTGCCATTTGTCCGCGTCTCTGATGCACCAGTCTCAATAAGTCATGAGGTAGTTGTGGAAGGAAAGCAGCAGACCACGTATGTTGAGGACAGTCTGCATAGTTCCAAACCAAATGGTCACCCAGGAATAGTGGGTGATGAATACAAGAGGTCACCTGATAATGAAACAAGCAAGAAAGAGCCCCGATTTGAGCTTCGTCCTTTCTCTGAGGAGAAAAAGCCATCCAAGCTTTTTGATACCCCAACAGAGAAAGAAATAAGGGTGAAAAAGGTCAGGCCGTCAGAGGAGATAGCAGAGCTGGAGAGAGAGCGCTTGGAGCTCATTCGTGATCAAGCAGTCAAGAAAAATCCAGGAATCGCAGCAAAGTGGTGGAACCCACCACAGGAAAAGACACTGGAGGAGGAGCTGGATCCAGATAAATTAGAGTCACTAAGAAGATATGAAGAGAGGAAGCAGAAGAGGCCTGAAGCATACCGAGCACTTCAACTGTCCCCTAAACAAACAGTCACCTTTGTTCAGCCTGAAATGGGAAAAAAGGAGGACATTGTGATTCATGGGATTGATTTTTCAGCAGCCCGCCAACAGTTCCTTCAGATGGAGCACAGTAAGCACCAACAGCCAGCCCAAAGAAGAAGTGTGTCTTCCCAAATATACTCAGCCAAACCATTTTCCAGGACCTATGATATTGATAAGTCTAGCAGCTCCATTACAGTCACCAGCCATGGTAGAGTCTCCCTGGAGGACGGTGAAATGAACCATGTAAAAGTGGAAAGGGTGTTTTGTAGTTCTGGGGATTCTCCCATACAAAGCAGGGACAGTACGTCTGACACTGTACTCAAAAACGATGATTTTACCTGTGCCCGCGCAGTGATGACCATCCTCAAGGATGAAGACTCTGAATTGCACCAGCAATCCATTAACACTTCCTATCACACTGAGGAGATAGACTCTGGATTGGATGACCTATCTCTTCGATCTCAGGATACCACTATGCTTGAGACCTTGTCGAATGATTTCAGCATGGATAACATAAGTGACAGTGGTGCCTCAAACGAGATCATGAGCACCTTCTTAGAGAATTCCCTTGGTGACTGTTCTTTCCCCTCTACTCCACTGGCCACAACACCTATTAATGGGAAGCTGGAGGGCAGCGCCAAATCACCAAGTTGCCCATATCAAACAGATAGCTTGACAGAGGAGGAACTTGAATACCATGCAGGTATCTTGGTCCAAAATGCCATTCAGCAAGCTATTGCACACCAGACAAACAAATGCGAACTGCTTCAAGGCGTGCAGCAGTCCTCTCCGATCCCAGACCATCAAGATGAGGCTTTGGAACCTTCCCCAGCAACACCTGAAGAGACATCTCCTTACATGCCCCTTGAGACAGCGCCATCCCCTGTGGAAGAGAAGAAAACCAGAGCTCCTGCAATTACTGTACAGGTGCCTACAGCTCAGGCAACTTCACTTATAACGGTGAATGCTTACAGGCCCCCAAGTCCTTCTCCCCCGCCAAGTGAGAAGCCAGAGTTCAGCTATTTCAGTAAATACTCAGAGGCAGCAGAGCTCCGAAGCACAGCATCTGTGACTTCTGCACAAGGCACAGAGGTCACCTCAGGGCCTTTCAAACTGCGCTCACGTAAGCAGAGGACACTGTCCATGATCGAGGAAGAGATCCGGGCTGCCCAGGAACGTGAGGAAGAGCTTCGCAGGGAACGGCAAGCCCAAATCTTTCGTCCCAGCAGCAATCCCATTCACAAGCAAAAGACTAACAGCCTTCCAGCCAAACTAGTCCTTAGTGGGAAGACAGCTCCTGGTAAGCCTGTTCTATATTCTGTTCATAGTGAATAATATGACGGTAGCAGTCCTGCTTCTTCGGGAGTTTAAGTGTGTATAATCTGGCCTAATTCTTGTGCTAGCCGATATCATATGACTAGGTACGACAGATCTGCTAATACTATTTAATTAAATGTTTTCTACCTTCTTGATATTCATTTTCATAGTGTAGAGATGTATGACAAACATTGGTCAAATATGCACGATGAGCCGTTAGAAATGACACAAGGTAAACAAAACGAAATGCCCTATCATCATCATCATCTTCTTCTCCTTCTGCTTATCTGGGGGTGGGGTCACGGGGGTCACAGCCGAAGCAGTGAGGCCCAGATTTCCCTCTCCCAAGCCACCTCCTCCAGCTCTTCTGGGGGAACACCTAGGCGTTCCCAGGCCAGCCGGGAGGCATAGTATCTCCAGCATGTCCTGGGTCTACCCCGGGGCCTCCTCCCGGTTGGACATGCCCGAAACACCACACCAGGGAGGCGTTCAGGAGGCATCCTTATCAGATGCCCATAGATGAATAGCCACAGAAGACAAAAGTACAAGTTTTAGATTTGTCATAACTAAAGGATTACATCAGCACCACCTGCACTTGTTTAGGATCCCACAGAGCATAGCACAAAAACTTTGACCTAATTGGCATCATAGCCCAACATTTGACAGTTATTAGCTACCGCCCTTGGGTCATATTTCCTGACTCTCCTAGTTTTACGATTTTTTAAAAGAATGGATTATGAAAGTTGCATATAATTCCCCACAGGTCACTGAGAGTCCCTCTTGCGAACTGCTTTTGTGGGCGGTATTTAAAAATAATGCAGTGGCTACATTTATCATTCCACTGTCTGGGACAAATGACTGCTTTGGGTTTAAGACTTTGTGAGACTCTGAATCTCTTTTTTGACAGCAATCTTTCAAAGAGTTTTAAAAATGCAGTTTGATGGAAGACAGTTGATTTTTCTCATGGGTTTTTTTTCTCTTTAAGGTAAGGAGTAATGAACATATTTCTCTTTAAATAAAAATCCAGTACTGCCCTCTGGTGGTGGCAGTAAGAATTGCACAATAGTGTCATAAATCTATTCTATGGTGTTATTTACAAAGGCTCAAGGTCATAAAGGAACCAGCTGATTGAAATGATGCCTCTGTACATCACACCAGTGTTAAAGAAACTTCAGTGCATCCATATATTTATCTGGTTCAGATAAGAACATATTTTTTATCATTATGCTTAAACATAGGACTACAGAATGACAACTCTCTGGATCGTGTGTTGGCTGCCGGTTGGAATAATAGAGTTGATCAAAGATAGGTTTAGAGTTTTTGGACCAAATTATATTTTGTCACTGAAGACTCTGCTATGTTTTCATAAGTCGGAAAAGCATTACCAGTACAGTCACTGTGCTTATAACATATAGCAGACAGGAATATTTCAGCTGTACTTTTGAAGATATCTTAGAAAACTCTACTGATTCATTGTTTTACCAGGACATGATCCTGCATAAATTCATAATACTGGTAATAATTATGAGACATCTTTGAGCATAACCATTGAAAACTGAAAAAATTGAAAGGTATAGTAGAGATGTATATTGTAAAATATCACAAAACAATCTAATCTTATTTAGAAATAGAAAACAAAACTTTCAAGTGACAGAACAGTAGCATTCGGTATTTACTAATATATCTTGCTATGTTTAAGACATGACTTTCTCAAGATTTTACTGAGAACATGACAAAGCCTGGGTCTATCAGCCAACGAATTCCTTCCATTAAAATCCTTTCAACTTAAATGAGGGATGAAAGTAAAGCACTAAAAGCAAACATTACAAGCTTTCCGCATCACTTACCATCAAGAATGTGTCTTATAGGAGCTTTCTCATTTTCTCTCTTCATTGTTATCTGATGCCGAAATATGGCATTTCCAACTGGAACATATTTTTGTTGAAAGATCCCAGTACAGATAGGATTCAAATACAAATGGTACAAATTCACCAACAGGTGTCTAACTCATCATTTGCTCTATTCATAGTAATAAAAAAAAATGGTTGGTTAAAACAGCTGCGGGTAAACATGATACTAACTGTTGGATCCATTTGCTCCATTAGCATCACTGACCTACTCATTATCTTCTTTCACTTAACAGCACCTTGCTTTTTTTTACCCTCATTTACATGCTTTTCTACTTCCATTGGCTCAGGTAAAATTGAAAAGATCCGTGTTGCCCCACCAGTATCTCCGGCTTCTTCAGACGGTGCACTCCCATCCCCTCTTTCTGATCTGGGGAGTGATGACTCAGGCGGAAGCCAACGGCCTAAAAACTTCATGCAGACCCTAATGGAAGATTATGAGACGCACAAAGTCAAGCGTCGGGAGAAGGCTGAGGACAACAGTGTGAGTTTCATAATGAATAGAAAAAGCATTATCGCAGTTTAGTATCCTCTACAGCAGGGATTCTTAAGTCCAGCGCTGAGGACCCAAAACACCTCACAGACCTCATGAAGAGCTTGATAATTAACTTGTCCGATCAGGGATTTAAGTAGTAGAAAGAAGTAAAACTGTATGGTAATCCACAAGTCCCCAGAACTGGACATGGATCTAGAGTATTAAACAATATTTAACTGTCTTTCTCTCACAGGGCTATTCCTTTAAGTTACCTTTCCTGAGCTCCTCATGTCGCAATAATAGCAGTTTATTTGAAACAGGCAGCTTCATGTGGTTGGTTAGCTCACTCAAAGGTACCGTAGATGTGGTGTTGATTTTTTAAGCTTTAAATGAAATGCTCATAATGATTCTGGCACCATTACTTCACTTAAGAGTGAAGAAAGTCTGTGGTTTGGAAGGGCAGTTCCTCATTTACATCACATGTGAAATGAAGGCTTTTCAGACAGGGAAAGGCAAGGGACTTTCCAGCTTAACAACAAAGAGAAGGAATTACAACAGGCTGAGGCACTTAAAATGCCATGCCATCAAAAATAAGTGTCTTTCCTTTTCGGTTTTAAAAAGGGCCATGGGAAGAACTGAGCTCCGATTGCGAACAGGGCATGTTATTGCCACTGTGTGGAACTTCTCCTGAGATCCCCCTGTAGTAGATTTGCAGTAGATTTAAATAAAAGTGCTATTGCACTAAAATGCATTGCAGCGAATTATGATTAATAACATGTCTGTTTAGTGATCAGTCCCCTGGATTAATTTCATGTAAATCAAACACCAGTTATTTTTTTTAAATTTGTGTGTCTGCTGCTACGAAGGCAGAATTAAAATATACACAAATATGAATCCTTTTTGTTAGGTGTCGAGAAAATGCGTCTAATATTATGAATATATTTGGAAAACTGAGAACACTGTTCTTCTTCATAGAAAATTTGGTTTTCTAAAGCTGCTCTCTATTGCAAGTGTTTTTCATTGACTAACACTTCCTCTTTCCTTCTTGTCAGTATGTGCGTCTATTGCTCGCTAAAGATGTTACATCTGAGGTACTGGTACTTTGCTTGCCTGAAAACTCATTGTGTCCATCTCATGTTTTTGCATGTCTCAGTTTTTCTTTGGCATTTTGCAAAGGAGTGTGGCGTTTCTGTGGTGTCAAACGCTTTGACATATGAGAAGTTATCGAATGAAGTAAATATTCATTCTGTGTGCAGGATCATTTGTGATATACAGTGCCTTATATAAGTATTCACCCCACTTTTCCACATTTTTTTGTGTCACAATCTGGAAATGAAATGGATTTAATTGGGATTCTATCATTTGATCTACATAGTATGTCTAACATATGAAGGTTCAAATTTTTCATGACAAATTTCATTAAATTGCAGACATTTGGTTGTTGCATTAGTGTTTACCCCCTGGGTCAATGCTTGGTAGAACCACTTTTGGTTGCAAGTTTTGGTGCAAATCAAGGATATGTCCTTTTGGAAAGTGGATCTTCTCAAGTCACTTGCCGACTGGATCAGGTATTCTTTTAGGATTGCTCTGTATTTTGGTCAATTCAATTTGTCCTCAAGACTGACCAGTTCTCTGGTGCTTGGTGATGAAAAACATCCCCTGACATGATCCTGCCATCACCATGCTTCATGGCGGAAATGGTGTTCTCAGGATGATGAGCAGTGTTGTGTCCATCATACACTTGGTGGCATCGTCAAAAAAAATTCATTTTTGGTCTCATCAGACCAGAGGACCTTTCTCCACACATTTGATAACTCCAGCATGCCTTTTAACGAACTCCAAGCAGCATTTCATCTAGCATTTTTTCCAATAATGACTTCCTACTCACCAGTCTCTTATAAATCCCAGCTTTATGGAGTGATCAAACTATATGTGTCCTGTGAAGAGCTTCTCCCAATCTGGAATATATAGTTCTCCAGGTCCTTCAGAGTTGACTGATTTCTTTTCCAGACCTTTTTCTAAGACTTGGTCTTCATGGTGCTGCTTGTCAGGAACAGGTACAACTCTGGGGCTTTACAGAACCTAACCCTAACCCTAGGAACCAATTATGTGACTTATGTGCTTATTACGTTACTCGAAACTAATTCAGGTGTTTCACCTATGCCTGATTTCTCACTCACTTCAATATATGGGCTATATTTTTTTAACAGATTCACACCATTCAGTTCCAGGTTGTAACACTACAAAGTGTGGAAAAATTCAACAGGGTGGATACTTACAGAAACGTGTTTTTTTAGTGTACTGTACAGATCCATTATTTTTGAACTGTTGTGCAAAGTGTTTGTACCTTGTTGTCCACCTTGTTAACACAATGGAAAACATCATCTGCTGCCTGTTTCTCCTAAACTTCCTTTCCATTAATCCTATCCTACATCCTCACTTCCCTCATATCATTGGCGCACCATAATGAACAAAGATTGTCCAGTCTCGTGGATCATTTTACCATTCTTCAGTATGTAACATTTCAGCAAATGCTATGAAGGTTCAACACCGCAGTGAAACCTGTGATTTGCGTCTTTTTGTTCGCAGTGCTTTATTTACTGTTCAACCCTTATTTCTAAGCAGTATAGTTTGGACTGGACATTCCAGTTCATTGGAAAAAAAATATACAATGACCCGTGAGATTGTAAGATCTGCTGAAAGATCAAGACGGCCCACCTGGCGTTCTGATGCAGCATGTCTGTATCTGTTCCTCTGCATTGTTTGTAATCAGCCTGTACTGCTTGTGTTTACACTTACTCAAGTCTGTATTGTGTGCTGTGGTTTGTATTGCGTGATGTGGAGTGTATTTACAGCTCCCTGTGCGGAAAATCAGGCTCAAAGATTTGTAGTGCTTAGTATTGTTTAGTGAATGTATTTTAACTGTGGGCTGTGCATGCAAAACTGTTTTTAACTTGTTATAATATTACATTTAATTGTTTAATTAGAGTGCATTTTACCCAGTGCTTGAATAACCTGTAAACTGGCAGAAGAAAAAACCCTGCAGATATAATGAAAATATGTCAGTGAACTGGTTTGACCTGTTGGTGCATCATAATTCTTCATGATCTATGTGTCTATGCAGAAAAATACCCCCAAAGGTGAAAGTGGCTTAAGTATTAAGCAAGGAATAAACTGTGAAGTTAAAGAAAAATAATCAGTGACGGGGTGGCGTGAGGCAGTACAACACAAAATGGATTGAAGTTGATTATTTTCCAAAAGCACATCCTCCCAGATGTGTTTCTATTCTTCACAACTAAAATATTTGATTTATTAATAACCGACATGTCTTACGTAGCATCCCTGAAACAAGTTAGTTTGCGTTATAGGTTGCGTTAGAGCAACTATAAACTGTCATTCTCTTGTTAGCCTGATTTATTCGTAAAGTTAATAAGACAAGAACACAATTTATGATGTTACAGAGGAAGCACAAAGCCTTCTACCCTGAAGAATCTAATGTGGCAGAAAACCCCTACTTTACAAAGTGCTTACATCAGAAACTCCTTCCATAAAGGTATCTTTATAGAAGTATGGAGTCACAGCAGTACCATAAAAAAGAATAAATCATTAAAATAACAAGAAAATAAATGTGGAAAAAAGTTTTTGTATATATATATATATGTATACTTATATATATACTTATATATACTATATATAAGTATTATACACACAAACACACACACAGGCCAATTAGTTGAATTAGTTGTTGTGGCAAATAAGAAGTATTAAATTACTCACACTGCGCAAGTCCGTGGCAATGAAACGAGAAAAGAAAAGCAAAAGGAATACAAGAATCGCAACAGCAATACAGTACAACAATGGCAATAGCAATACATGAAAAGCGAAAGGAATATGGGAATAACAATTGCAATAAAGAAAAGCATTTATTTTCATATCATTTTATTTTTTCCTTATTTTATCTAGGTTTTTAGATATTCTTTTATTTTTATTGTTTATTTATTTATCACTTTCCCCCCACGTTTTTTCTTATTATTTTGTTTACTTATTACTTTTTTTTACCACGTTTATTTTCTTATTATTTTAATGATTTATTGTTTTTGATGGTGCACCTGTGACTCCATGTAGAAGGCTTCACCATATCGATGATTATATGCATCTTTGACGGCCCTTTATTTACTTTATTTATTATTAGTCATGGATTATGTGTTTACTTAGATTGTCATCCACATAAATCCTTGTTACTATAGTTTTATATGCTACAATAACACATTATAACGAGCGCATTAAAAATCCTGTGACGTACATCCAGAATTCTTATCTAGAATATCGTTTTCTTTTTTCTTCTTCTTTTTTTTTTGGAAAATTCAACACCTTCTGTCTAGCGACTTTGGATAAATCAGAAGCACTTTGGTATACAATAGTTTAATGTATCGCAAAGTCACGCATGTTTTATGTTTACGCTCACTCATCCATCCACGCTAACACCATCTTCCTCTGTATGTCGGGGACAGGTTCTAGAGGCGACGCGAGTCACCCGTAGGAAAAGTAACATGGCTCTACGATGGGAGGCAGGAATCTATGCCAACCAAGAAGAACCTGAGGAGGAAGAGGAGGAAGAGTAAAGTCAGCTCCGTATTAAAAAAAAAATAAACAGGAAGAGTGAGGGAAACCAGAAGTATGTTGGAGACAACCACAAGTATTTATGCTGGGTATATGTATATTGCAGGAACAAATAATTATTGGATCTCCAAATGATCACCAGAGAAGATCATCTAGTCATGCTGTGGGATCTGTGAAAAGGTTCTCACTATAAACTCAATGCGATGACAATTTGATATCCAAATATATCATTGTGCTTTCTGTTTCTCTTTTGTTTCAAGCTTTTTTTTTTCAGTTGATGTGTGCAGTACTTTGGGACATGTGCAAAACAAATGCTTTTGATTTTGATTTTTGCATTGCTTTCCATTTTCTTTGGTTGAGTATATACATTGCCTTTGAACAGATCATGCCAGGTGAGCCACGTTTGGGTTTTCAAGTGGTTTAAGATGCATGAAGATTTGTCAGAAGATGATGTATTTCTATACAATGAAAAGGACATTTTGTATTCAAATAGGAGACCTTGATTTAGATGAAACAAAAATGTGTTTGTTGTGGGAAATTCTAATGAAGGGCTTTCCCTTTGTTAAGTAAGTATTTTAGGTAGAGTGGTTTATGCCATTTCCAGTCCTTGTTACGCCTCTGAGGATTCGATTTGAGAGTAGACAGTCATAAATGCAGTTTGTTATTTATATTATATAGTAGCACAACATATGCGATGTACAGCACAATATGTCCAATTAGATGTACAAATAATTAGGTCCTGTACATAATTAACAATACTGGTTTAACAATCCACTGAACGGGAAACACTTGAGTGGGAAACTTTTCGAGACAGAAAATGAAAGTATAGCACAGAATGGTTTTGTTTGAAGACTTGTCTGAGAACAAGTATAGTCTTGTCCAGGTTTGTAAATGCACAATAGTATTCAGTCAGTCAACTATATCATTAATCAAGCAAAATAATAAATATGATCAGTCATTTTTAAAGCTGTTTTTTAGCAGCCAGCCCAGACAGGAAACCATGATTGCCAGAATACCATGGCAATCTACAACCTAATCCGCCCGAACCACAGCGTGCATGTGAACTGCATTGCGTGTACTCTCTCTCATTTTTCACGCATATTCCTCCTTAAACAATTTCCCGGACATGACAATCTTATTCTATGTATGTTATCATGTGTGATAGAATGCATGTAAGGTATGTTGAATAGTCAGGGTTGCCAGATTGAGATATAGCATCTCCATCGCCATTTAAAACACTTCCCGATAATTCCCTGGATACTTTTTCTTCAGTAAGGTGGTATATGTGAAATCCCCCCAATCTGGCAACACTGAGTGAGTACAGTTGGTTGTGCACCATCTGCAACAGTGATGTAGGAAGTTTAGCTTGTATAAATGACCAGGACATGCCAGGTCATAATATGGAAGTAGCAATACAGGTGTTTGGACGCACTATCCATGAAAAATGAATCCATTACACCGAAATACTTTAACCAAGCCCTCTCTGGAGTTTTATAGGAAGTAAACACTTTATTAGTGAGCTATATGAACTGTTTCTCTTTTATACTGTGTATTTGCCTTGTTTTAGCAGAATTGATTAGAATGTGTAAATGCAATGCAATGCAGTGAAAGAATGTTATATAAATGCTTTGTAGATAATTATATACATATGAAAGTGGGGAATGTTGTTTCTTATCTGAAAAACACCAGCAATTTGAAGCATATTAGCTAAGCAAAGTCAGATCTGAAATCCACCCAGTCTGATCGTGGACACAGAACCACCATCAATAAGGAAAGGAAGATTTCATTACAGAGAACAAAACAGGAACGTCTTTTGGCAAACATTCATGGGATACTCTTCTTGACATTTGTTTTGGGGTCTTGTTCCACCCACAAGGAATGAAGCTGCGGATTTTACTCCCGAAAGGACAAATATGAAATATTACAAGAACTGTCATTCAGCAAACTTTCACAAAAGCTTTTTTCCATTTTTTTTTACATACTTATAGTATAATACATGAAAATGCAGTATTTAATGCACATATGTCCTGATATAAGAAATGTGTTTTTAGATGTAAGGCACAACTGTGAGTACAAAATCACCATTTTCTTTAAGACTGCACCCTGTGATATGAAGAGGCAAGGCAAGACAAGACAAAAACCTGTACTGAAGTCGCATTGTTTTTCAGTGCTAACAAGGTTCAAAAGGGTTTTATTTGAAGCAAGTCTGACAAAAGAACTTTTCTCATAGATCAGGGGTCTTCAGTCTCATGGCAGAATATTACACCCATACTGGAACAATCAATGTCAGGGATTTTCGTTGTTCCCCGTGTGGCTCCAGGCTTTCACTCCAACCAAGCAGGAACCACACCTGATATCACTTGTTTGTTCAGTTAACTTGGTCCCCCATTAACTCTCAAATGTGCCTGCAACTGGGCTATGATGAAAATCTGCAACCACGTCAATAACACTGACAATCCCTGTCATAGACCGTTCCAGTATGGTTATCATACCATGACAGTGGATTTTTGGACTGTGTGCTATAGTAGTCTGGCTGGATCTGACAGTAAGCGATGAATCAAGAAGATCATACCTATTAAAAGATATGCTTCTTATTCATATATTTCAGTGTGCTATATGACCTGATTATTAGGTAGATGTTTTGAATGATACGAGAGGGAAATATTTTTCTTTGTGCAGTGAACTATTTACAGTGTATCTACGAATGGGACATAGTTTTACGGAGGCTGGCGTTTTATTACCATGTATGTGCATTTCTGCAAGGTATATCCTTTTGCGCGTGTTTGTGTGAGTGTGTGCATGTGTGCTTGCGAGCATGGGTGTGTCTCAGTAAGCGATTTTTAGATTTCCAGAAATATATGCAAAAGTCTCCAGGACATCCTGACCATCCTCAGTAGCAACTTGTGTGCTAATTAATTGCCATATATATATTTATGCGAGCAGTTTTGAGTAGGTAAATAAAATTCATAAATAAGTGTCTTTGAAGCCTTCAGGTGGTTTTGATTGGTTTGAAGCTTGGATTTTCCAAATAAGTGTGTTCTTACAAAGGCTGGAAACAAAGCAGCCTTTGCTTTATTATGACCTGAGGCTAAGTTATCTAAAAAGTACAGTGTAATGGAAAAGAGGGCATTAGGGGAAATCTAAAATGGGCAGACAAACTCTATAATACATAAACGTATTAGCAATGAGTTTGAACTGTATTTGACATTTTTCAGTGCATGATATTTATATTGGGGGAAAAAATCATTTGATCAGTCGGTGGATCTAATACAGTCTGAACTGCAGGAAATTTGTCTTCTCTGAAACTGATAGACACCCCCCTCATTGCACAGGTACAGATAGTTCAGACAGCATCTCTAGATTTAAAATGACACACTTTGAAATATGTTGTTATTAAAACAAACAAAAAAAGGTCATACGGTGTTGCTCTGTTTGCAAACATATTCTTCGAAATTGGAAGCCACTTATTTTTGCAAGTAGCTTTTCACTCTCTTTTTTTTTTTAATTGTGAAGTGGCAAAGCGTTCATGTTTTTTTTTAAACCTCTGTTAATTTGTTAACCACTTATTGTATGTTAATATATTCTGCTTATGTTGTTTTATAGTAAATGTAAGGCTTACACTTAAACGCATATATAATTATTTTCTCATTAAAAAAACAAAATGCATAAACGTGGTTTCTTTTTCTTTATGAACTGTGCATCTCTATAAAATGCTTCTTAATTCAAGTGAATATGTTGCTAAGTCACAGGTTTTTAGCACAAGCTGTGGTACCACTGCTGTGGCAAAACACCTCAAATCTATAACTATGACGTTACTGCTGAAAACATGATGATAATAATATTGTAAAATTGTGAAATCTTCAGGCTGAAAATATAACATTTCTGACTGTGCATAATTCCGATTATTGATTACAATATCTTATATGGAGAGCTGACTAAAAGGATTTGCTCATTAGAGTAGATAAATATGTGCAGGTGGCAAATTAAAGGGGAAAAAATTGTATCTATCATTTTTTTTTTTTACTACAAAAAAATTCATAGTATTTCTGACTGAATATTATCCAAAAATGAAACATTTTTATCCTGACAGGAACGATCTCTTCCAGTAGGACCCTGCCCCCATCCACAGGGCACAAGGGTTTATGATATGGTTCAATAAAGTTCAAAAATTATGTAAATCTCATGTTATGACCTTCACATATCTTTTGAAAAAATGGAGTTCATCACTCCAGTCCCTTTCACTGACTTGTAAAATTCATGCTATGGTACACCGCAACCCAGCACCATAATAAGAACCTTTATGTTGATTTTAATAACTTTATGTTGTGTTTTCCTTCAATTTGTCACCTGTCTGCATATAAATAAACCATTTACAGCCTGGTGCATTGTTTAACATTTTACTCACCCTTTTAAAAGCAGTGAAATAAACAATTAGTTTTCGATTTCTTTCAGTACATAACAGCATGATTTATTTGTCTTGACTTCAAGTGTACATCTTTGTGTTAGGAAGTGTCTAGAATGCGTATACTGTAGACTTAATATCAAAACTGATTACAAAAAATACTGAGAAGGAAGAATAAGATATTTTTATGGTTGTAGCAAAGGTGTTCAGAGGTGTACAGCAACCTAAAACTCATGAAAGATCAACATGGTTCTTGTTATCTTGAAATCACTACAGCAAAAAAAAACAAACAAAACAGGACAAGCCGGTTTGGCAAAGGAAATCCCATGATCTTAAAAAACCAAGTACATTCTATTGGATAAACTAAAATAACACACTATAGCAAAACAACCTGAATAAGTATAATGGGTGCTTTGTTCTCCAGTTCACTTTCAGTGATCCTATTATCAGAAACTGAGCAATGGAGGTAATAAGGAAGTATGCTTACAAGGTGGATCATGTGTCTAATAAGAGGTAGGTAATATTAAACTCACATGATCACTATCTAAACAACATTCTGCCTGGTAAAGAGTGCTCGTGTTTTTATTCAACTCCTAATTACCAGTTTGGGCACTTTTATTGAAACCTTGAGCATGTGTGATATCAAGTTAAACAAGCTTGAGTAAAACAACAGCAGTGGCTTTCTTTAGGTGCATTTCCACAGAAACAACAAATGAGTCTAAGAACACAAGCAAGTCCAAGCAAAATCTCCAAGCTGCTATCAGTTGCTAGATTAGTTTGTCTCCTAGACTACTTTGAGAAACAATTTCACTTATCCCAAATACACCATATGACCGAAGGTTTATGAACAACTGACCATCACAATCATATATGCTTGTTGAACATCTCATTCCAGATTTAGTCCTCTTTAGCCGTTATAATAACCGCCACTCTTCTGGGAAGGGTTTCCATTAGACTTTGGAGCATGGCTGTTGGGATTTGTCTATTCAGCCACAAGAGCATTAGTGAGGTCAGGCACTGATGTCAGCCATGGAGGCCTGAGGTGTAGTCGGCATTGCGGTTCATCCCAGAAGTGTTCAGTGGGGTTGAGGTCAGGGGTCTGTGCTTATCACTTGATTTTTTCCCCCACTCCAATCTTGGTAAATCATGTCTTTACGGAGCTCGGTTTGTGAACAGGGTTGGGCCTCTTGGTTCCATTGAAGAGAAATTGTAATACTACCACATAAAAAGACATCCTATACAATTGTTTGCTTCTAATTTGTGGCAACAGTTAGGGAAAAATCCACATCTGGGAGTGATGGTCCAGTATCCACAAACTTTTAGTGTACTTGATATTGGTCGGAATTTAACATTCTCTCTTGTATTCAAGAGTAATCCGATATAGAAGTAGTGGGAACAACAAATTCAGTTAAATGACAGTTGTGCTGAGTTACATCAGAGATGTTAACTATAAGATGATCAGCATGGAGGCAGTGACTGGAGGGTTAAAGCTTTTGGGAGTTGAAGTCTGAGAAGGTGAGGAGGTGAGAGAGCTAGACAGACTAAAGGACTGGACTGCTGCTGCATCACTCTCCTTATGTAGAGATAAATGTCCACTAGGGCCACTAGGAAACTGTTAAGCAGAGTGAAAAACAGCCCCAAATCAAAGAACGGTGCCTGAATTTGTCTTTTATTCATCTTCTTCCGCTTAATCCTGTTCAGGGTCGCAGGGGGAAGCTGGCGCTAATCCCAGCTGACATTGAGTGAGAGGTGGGATACACCCTGGGTAGGTCACCAATCTACGCAACACACAGAGACAGACAACCATTCACACACATGGCCAATTTAGAGTCGCCAATTAGCCTAATCTCCTCTGTGCATGTCTTTGGACTGTGGGAGGAAACCAGAGTACCCGGAG
>JAQLOM010000009.1:14979825-14991659 GCA_030068315.1 Chrysichthys thysi | reverse complement strand
CAAGTTATTTCAGTGACCATTGTGGGTTTTTCTTTCTTTAACAGAAGGGTACCAACAATTTTGTCCACGTCTGTAAAGTGATGTTCAACAGCTACAAGTATAGAAGGATCCTATAAACATCCTAGGTATTCTAAAGTATTCAGCACCCAATATACAAGTTATCACTGGAACTGTCACTATATCATATAGAAATACACATTACATTGGAACAGGCTTGGAGAGCTGTACAGGACCAAACAAATCTTTAAAAAGCTGATGGTACTATAAATCCAGTCCTGCATTTCAAGGCAAGAAAAGCAGGCAGTGTAGACATCAAAAACACAAATCAGTATGACATGTTTACCAATGAGGAACTGAGATGGGGAAGTCTGCAGTCAGTGACGTGTGAGTGTCGTGAATAAACTTATTAGGTATTTGGTGTGTAGGAAAAAAACACAAGCAACTCATTCAGCAGAGGAGTGTCAATGAGATCAAGCCTCCATTCAATATGAAAACAATAAATATCGTTTAAATATGTTTAAAACAGCGTGTTACTAAACAACCAAACTCTCTGTAGAGTTCGTGGATGTCATACAACTTCTGCTTTTTTATTCTCTTTTACAGCTCGTATACTCACTTTGTTCGCACTCATCCCTATGCCCACCATTCGCTCGCTACTGTCTAAGCAGACCCGAGGATCAGCGTATGGTACGTTCTCTTCCACCCTTAAACAGTTGGCATTCATGTGTGATACATTATTGCTTTTTTGTGAACACAATGATTCGTTGTGATGGCTAAGTTTCAGGTTGAAGCAGGACAGTTTGAGGCTCTGTTTGGTTTGGAAAAGCGGCTGCCAACTTATCTGTTAAGGTTGAAGGTGAAAGAAGAAGTGAAAGTACAACCCGAATTCCTGAAAAGTTGGGGCGTTCTTTAAAGTTGAATAAAATGAAAACTAAAAGACTTTCAAATCACATGAGCCGATGTTTTATTCACAATAGAACATAGACAACATAACAAATGTTTAAACTGAGAAATTTTACAATTTCAGGCAAAAAATGAGCTAATTTCAAATTTGTTGCTTGCTACAGGTCCCAAAAGAGTTGGGACAGGGTCAGTTTAAACATGTGTTATGTTATCTGTGTTCTATTGTGAATAAAATATCGGCTCATGTGATTTGAAAGTCTTTTAGTTTTCATTTTATTCAACTTTAAAGAACACCCCAACTTTTCAGGAATTTCGGGTTGTACACACCAGTACACGCCCTTGCTCCAGTGCTGAGAAGGTATTGGTATTCTGGGAAAGGGACCATTGCAGTTGCCTGACTTCATCTCTGAACCATTTGTGTGAAGCCTCGAATAAACAGACGTTGGCAAGCACTAAGAGGGTTGATCTACTCTGGAATTTCCCTTTTATAAAATACACGTGTGACTTTAAGAATCCGTAATTCTTCCACCCTCAACTCTATCAATCTCATCATGGGCGGTGCAATAAGAATCCTATTAAATTATGATACTCTGGCTCTCTCAATTAAATGACCGAGCTGATTTAGGTATACGTCATTAATCCCATTTTTAATTAGTTAAGACTTCTGAGTACACGAAAGTGTATGCGGACCCCCAGAGGACAAGCAAAACAATCGGGCTAACAGCACATGAAGCTGTTCTGAATGAATCACTGCTTCTGGTTGTTTATTCTGTATGTGGTTATGTGTTCATCTGATATCACTGGTTGTCAAATTTACAGACTAATATTTACAGCTATTAGTAGATAAGGATTTAATCCTGTGCCTATTTTTTTCTAAACAACTAAACAACTTGTAATGTGAATGTATATACAAAGGCACTATCCCAGAATTTGCTCCCTAACCCATTAAAAAAGCGAATATCCACATAAACGACTACCATATTAAATCCTTATAATTCAAGAAATGTCATCTTAATTTTTTAAAGATTTATTTGTAATGGAATTCTGAGTTGATGTTTTCAGTTTATTTCATGGACATGACAGTTTTCAGTTTGGTTTCAGAGATGACCAACAATGTCATTTGATTACCTGCTGATAGTGGCACCAGTGGAAATTCATCTCGACTGATTTGTCTGATGCAGGAGTGCTTTAGTCCTTCAGTCTTTCCAGATTACTGCTCTCTTATCTGTACACTCTGCTCAAGCAGATCAGCTTCCAAAGCTTCAGCTTTCATACTAATACCACCATCAAGGCCGTGGTGTTTGGCTGCCTAGGATTACTGATTACTACAGCTGAAACGAAAAGTCCATGAGGATGAATCATAACGACAGTGTAAATTGGAAGTAAGCAGAGGAAGTGAACTGCTGGTGAAAGGCTCACTTGGTCAATTTAACAGCAAGGGAGTTTCAAAATAGGGTTCAGTTGCAGGGCAAAAGCTGACCAAGCACCAATGCAGAGTTTACATAGCTTGAGACCTGAAATGTTTAATAACAGTAAATCAGTATGACTGGGCTTGGAGTTGTAAGTTTGAAGATGTTTCTATATTCATTGTAATGAACTTCTTTTTATAGCATAGACATGATTGATAAAACACCACTAATGACTAAACGAAAACTGCAATTTATATACTTGATGAAAAGTCGAATATCATTACATGTTAAATGCATTAAAGAACTGCTCACAAACATTTAGCTTTATGGTACAGTATTCCTAGAGCATGGAACAATTTCTGTGCTAGCTTTTTCTTGAACAAGACTAAAAAGCACTTTTGTAAGTCACTCTGGATAAAAAAGCATTTGTTAAATCAGTGGGTGTCACTATCCTATTGTATCATTCATAGTTTTAAAGAAAACAATAACCTTGTGTACTGGTCCTTGAGTTGAATGTATTCAATCCAGACCTCCAAAACAAGTAGGGCTAGAAATAATGTCAGGTTAATAATTTAGGTTACAGTTAAAGGAGTTACAAGGGTTTAAGAAATCCTGTGCTAAATAATGAAATTTTCTTTATTTTTTATATTAGTGTTCCCCACTTCTCATCTATTTGGCTGTTTTTCCATTCTAACCCTCATACTACCACCAGTAATTAACTGATAAATTAAATTAAATTCGGTGTTTCCCACTCTCTGCTGCTGGAATCAGGTCACCCTGAACATGACTTCACCACAAGGTGGTGGTGTTGAACATAGCTTCATTCATTCATTCCTTCATTCATTCATTCATTTATTTATTTATTTAAAGATAACACTTTGCCCTTTCTATTACCCACAGGTGAGACTTTCACAGTGCTCCAGCTGTCTTTCCAATTGGTTGGTTTAGCTACAACACCTATCTACACCAAGGTCTACCAGTCCACACTGGATGTCCTTCCAGGGTTTGCCTTCACCTTATCCAGCATCATAACATTCCTCGCCATGATTCCTATCAGGTATGCTGAATCAACTGGCTTTTTTATTACACAGTTCCAAAATATGTTAGTTCTTCAGTGCTAAAACCTACATGCCCATTTATCACTTTTTGTTTCTTTTTTTTTTTTTTTTTGCAGCATTGTCGGGTATCGTACTGCAAGGCAGGAGCACTATGAGAGACTTTGAGGAATTGAAATCCCTTGCAGAGCAACTCCGGGGTTCCCAGTTCGATCCAGATTTTGACTTTTTCTTTTCAGATTCTCGCCGTGTTCCTCATGGTTCTCCAGTAACCTCCTACTTCCCAAAAGCATGTTAGTAGGTGGAATCCCTATGATAAATTTATCCTTGGTGTGAGTGTTGCCTTATGATGGACTGATGTCACATTCAGGGTGTGTTCCTGTCTCAGGATCTACCATGAGCTTGACCAGGATGAAGCGGTCACTGAATATGATTGAACAGATAATGAATGAATGAAACTTTATAGATGATACATTTCCAAACCGCACATTTTTTTAATTACCAAAAAAAATATTTACTGGCAAGTGTTAGTATTTCTCTTCACTGGTATTTTTGTGGTGTGTAGGTGTTTCCGATGCAGTATTTGTTTTGGCCTTTCTTAGTTGTGCACGTACAAACAGCTATGCCATTTTATGAAAATGTACAAAAAGGCATAATAATCATGCCTTTGGGAACTGTAGGGTACTTTTTATTTTATTGCTAATTTACACACTCAACATCTGTCTAGTTGCTATTTTTTGTATTTTTGATAGAAGATAAGTATAAGTACATGTATTCCAAAAAGGAATTCGATGATTGTTTCATTCATTGATAAAGTGTCTTCTCTTTGCGTTACATTGTGTCATTTACACTGAAAATTGTTCCTCAGGATTCAAAAGAGGAAAAAAAAAAAAAAAAAAAATGATGACATGTACAGGATATAACCCAAGTGTGTAACATTTTCAATAAAACTGAACACATAAACTATCCCAAAAGCATTTACACAATCCTTTTTAATTGGTTCAATATTTAAAATATGTTCGTTAAAGATGTAGCGTCGAAACAATGCCATTTTCCTGCAATTGAAAGATTGACATTTACATTAATGTTACAGTAAACAATTCACACAAAGAAAGTTGAGGGGAGAACTGAGGGCTAAAAACATTTTTGGTCTATAAATTATATTAATATTACAAAATATGCACTGCCATATTGAACTTCTCCCCCTCAGCTTTGCACGTACTTTCTGACTCTCTTAAACAACAGCCAGTTTTACAAAGCAGTTCATTTCAACATTACAAAAAAAAAAAAAAGCCTACTCAGACTGAAACACTATTTACAATCGAACATACCTCACCGTCTTCTGACTAGAGCAAGAAAGGAGTTTATAAAGTAAAAAAAAAGAAAAAGAAAGCTTATGATGTTGCTTATGAAAACTGATGAACTTTTCCCCCTTTGTCCATCCCTAGTGAGAAAGGATAAATTCAGTTGGTCGATTTTCGTAGGCCTAGTGTATTAATCACTTTCTCATCACACAGAATAAAATTATTTTCACAGTCACACACACCTCGGTTTAGTGTAGCTGCCTTACTTATCACACAAATGCTTCACAGAACCTTTAGAGAGATAAAGAGAAAGCAGGAGGATTTGGTTACACATGGAAATGAAGATTTAGAGTGTCTTTTATATTGCACCAGAAAAAAAGAAAGCACTCAATCTGTGTCTGTTATCTTTAAATCACAATGATTTGTGATCCACTTCTTCGGCTTTATGAGCTTAAAGCAAAATTCCACCTAGAACACCATGCATTAATTAACATTAGGATTAACTTATAATCCTCATTAGCATCCAAGCTTTGTTTTTAATGATATTCCGAGTAGCCGTTTTCAATTTATTCTTCATTCCTCAACACATTGATGATTAATTGATGATTGAGTGATGTAGTGGCGCTTTAGTTGTTTAGACTGTCCATCTCTCACCTCAATCTGCTCAAACAGATCAGTTTCCAAAACTTCAACTTTCATTCTAATACCACCATCATGCTTATCATCTTGTAGACTACTAGCTAGCTGAGCCAGAATTCAGCACAACTACATCATATACTGTAGCTGCACTGTGGGTCCAAAATTTGTTAAGGTGAGTGAACTAAGAAGCTCTTGCTCTTTTCTGGGAGCTAAAACAACAAAATCTGGCCATTAATCGCTCATGTTAGAGATAGCTAAAAAAACTTGCGCCATCGTAACTACACTAGCAAAGTCCCCATATGACATCCGAGCAGCACACAGCTGATAACTTCTTACGAAAATAACAAAAATACAGCATGAACTAGCGGATTAGCACCAGAATTGCTATGCACATTACAAATATTTCAATATAAACATTCCACGTGTTTCAGGGTGGAGTTTTGCTTTTAAGAGCCGTCCATAGAGTGAAGGGGTAAACAACAGGATTTATCATCCAGCAGATGGCTCCAGAGCTGCACGTTTCCATCCATCATACATAGGTTATTAAATTATTAACAAATCTTGCCATTTTATTAATCCTTAACCTTCATCCTACCTGGGACACTGTAAATTTGGAATATTATTAACATAAGAGTTACAAATTGACGCCTTGAGGACCCCTAACAGGCTCACAGACAGGATAGGAAGTCTTTAAAGCACTTTCCAATGAGATGAGTGTGACTTCTTAAGACAAATACATCAGATCATTTTTAGCTAATGTTACCACTTCTCCATTGCCCATATTATAATGCAGATGTGAACAGAAAGCATTTGCTGTCCCTTAAAAATACACACAAAAGCATAAGGATCTGTAAGGACCAATGACAACTGCAAAGCCTTATTAGTTTTGGACAACAGCAGGCCTGTTAACAGCTGCATACGGCTACAAGAGACAAACACAGAGCCTGTGGAACGCCGAGACATGACTGGCACGGCCAGTAGCTTAAGTTGTGAAGAACACGTGCAGCTTATTAGAGGGTGGACAGAAATGCTTGTACACGGTCAACCTTAACAGACCATGTTGAGACTGCTGTTATATCAAAGCTCCCAATAGTGAAGTGTAGTATGTATAATGGTTCTAGCAAACTTTAATAATGAATCTGTGCGTACTTCGTGATGGTAAGCTGACACTGAGAACATCCTGTTCTTCAGCATTACAAACAGTGGGCTTAAATGGAGCACAGGTATAATTTTTCAGTAACACTTTACTTGTGTTTATAAGGCTACATGACAAGTGTATATAAATCCTTCATGGCAACTGACCAAGCACTATAAAGATTTATAAAGGTTTAATCCAACATGCAACAGCTATCAAAAGGAGCGTCTTTCACAGATTAAAAACAAAAAACAGCATGTCCAGTTTGATGTCCAAATTGATATAAGGCAGTGTTATGACTCGACAAAGCAATATAAACATTTAAAAAAGCTTAACTTGATAGCCATCAGCAGTCATAAAGACTGCCTTTGTCCAGTTTGATGTCTAGTTTATGTAAGGTTGTCTTATGACCAGGCATAGACCAAGGTCAACATTTATAAACGCTTCATCCAACAGCTTTTACAAAGTCTGCTTTGTCCATTTGTAAACTTGACCTAAGGTTATGACTTACATTAGAATGAAAGGACTGATGACTATGGACTTCGGTGAACTTCTGACATGTCAAAGTAACATAAGAGTTTCTTTGTCCATTTTGATGCCCCAACTGACATAAGGTCGATCACGGCATGACAGAGGACAGTAACTCTGCATATTTTTGGCATGTCAGAGTCATACGTGTCAGTATGGAAAGGATCACATGACTTGGGTATTATGACATAAATGAACAAAGCCCTTATGGCAATTTATGGAATAAGCCTTGAGGGTCATAACAGTGGCCATGAAGTGCTCATGTACCTTTAAATCAACAAACATTATTTGACTTGGGTGCTACATCTGTGGAAATAGTCCTTTATGTATTTTTATATAGGTTTATGCTAGTTGCCTTGAAGTGCTTATGTAGACATCATGTAGCCCTATGAACACCATCCCTAGGTAAAGTATTGCCAAGTTCGCATTTCTGTTTCTGCTCCACTACAGTTTTATCCACACTAATTAAAAGTTCAAAACAAAACAACCCACCAAATTATCTTAAAGTTCCAGGCTTCTAAACAATACCTCCTAGATCTCAAACCCCTGCTTAGAAAACTATATAAATACAAGGTGTTTAAATCCCAGAGCAATTCCTAATTAGTCCTTCTGAACATTAATACTGCCTTAATGCTTACATTATGAACAAAAAAAACCCTCTGAGATCTACTGTATCATATCCTGCTTAGAAATGACATTGCTGTGAGAAGAAATTACTCCCCGAGTGGTCTGAATGCATTTCATATTCCTAGCAGCTTTGATTTGAAATCTAACTATAATTTAAACACAGAAAACTGTGTGAAGCTGGGCCCAACAATCTGAGTGATTATGAAAAGCATTTGAACATAAATATTTAATGAGGTCATGAAAGGCTGAAAAGACAACCTTCATTCAGCGTCAACAACGAAAACATAAAAAAAAACCCTAAATATAATAAAGTGGATTTGATCTGATGCCATTTCACAGCATCAGATCTATATTGTTCCTGAAACAACACGAAGAAACAAACAAATAAAAACATTAAACTTTGGTGACAGGAATGTGAACGATCCTTGGCCTGTCTCTTCGTGGTCACAATGCGCAGGATCACAACGACAACAACAATGAGGCAGTGATAAAAAGGGAACCATGCTGAGGGTAAGCGCAATTTATACAAAAAGACAAAAAAAAAAAAAAATTGGCAAATGGCAAGTGTTGCTTGCTGTACTTCTCTTTTGCTGTCCACAACAGTTCAGAGGATAATTCCAGGTCATTCTGTGGTTTGTCTCGCTGTGCTTCAGTGGAACGCAAAATTACATGTTCTTCCTGGCCAAAGGGAAAGAGGTGGTGCTTGGATGGGATATTATAATTTAAACAAAAAAAAAAAAAAAAACAAAAACAAAACAAAAAAAAATCCACTTTACAAATCCAAATGCAACAAAATTTCGTACGATATTTGTGCAGTCCATCCTCTTGCTCCCCGGAACTGTAGAGCTGTTTGGTCCCCAATGGCCAAATCACATGAGGACACAGCTCCATGATCTCACACTGATCACATCAGGTCAAGACCCTGAGAGCAGGTGTCACATAACACTCAGTTCGTCTCTGCTCTCGCTTCCTGTTTGTCCTGTAAGAGTGGAATGAGGGACTCCCATGCTGCAAGGCACTGCAGAGTGGACACAGAGCACAAGCAGCTGTTAACATCTGGCCATTCTGCAATCTAAACTTTTGCAAAAAAACAAAGCTCGTGGCTTAGCAGATTTTTTTTTTTTTTTTTTTTTTTGCATTTTATGGGATGCCATCCCTGCATTTTCATTACATGAAGCAAAAAAGCTTATATTTTGTTTTTTGAAAGAGGCCATCTTTTATGCAAGATGGTGTACAACAGAATCAACTTGCCAAAGATTTCCTCTGTTAGTGTTACTCTATCCAGGCTCTATGAAGTGATATTTATTATACATAGCTATAGTGCAAAAATCCATTTTCTTAAAACTTAGCAAAGTGCCCTTACAAGCTCGCAGTGAACTCTGAACAGCATATTTGCTGATTTTACTGTTTTAACAAAGTCCAGCTCTGCCTCTTCAGCTCAGTGCTCTGTACTGGCCTCTTCAGCTGACGTGTTTAGAATTTTGCAGAGCTGTTTCAGTGTTTGGCCCAGCTGAGGGGCTAAAAGGTGAAAGAACCACAGTAAGCATAGCCAAGCTATTTCAGGAGTACGATCAGGGCAGCTGATGACTGCTCTCGAGTTATTGTGTATACAGATGTGATGGATGTTTCCTGATACCATGGGCAGAGCAGTGAAACAAGCAGATTCTCAATTTTTTGTGCTGAAAAGTTTCATGTAACTTTAAGTCTAAAGTCTCTATCAGCAAAGCAATAGTTTGGATAAAAATGAAATGTACGCAATTCTCCCTAAACGTATTATAAATGAAATCAATCAGTTAAGATAAGTTTGGTGTCCATATGGAAGTTCACATCTTTGGTTTGGTCTAGAGCTATGATTGAAGGAAGGTTATAAGGTACAGTCTTATAACATATACATATATATCTTGCATGCCTACTGCACATCTTGCATGTCTACTGTGGGAAAGCAAACTCGGGCCCAAAAAGCCATTCAGCCTCATTTATCAATCTTTCAGTTGTGTAATGTGTAAAGGTTTTCATGGGCCAAATCATCCTAAAAATTCCCACCAAATTTAGAAAGTTTCAGTAAAACTGATATTCTTCATAATAAAATGTGGATAAATACTGAGCATTCCCCAGGATATGTTCCCATGCTGATTTGTATTTAGCAATGACCACAGTATCCAAAAAACCCCACAACACTCACAGTCGTGAAAATGGCAAAACAATGAGTAACCGATGAAACAGTGGCTTTCAAAACAATTTAGGTGTGGGCTGAAATCATCCAGTAATGCAGCTCAGCCACTGCAGCTTGTTCACCATCAAAGGCTCAGACTGACTATATCATCTCCCTATAAATGATGACAATTCTGTGTGTCCTTATTTAAACGTTAGTCTCATTTATCTTAACATATAGGTTTGTTTTGGATTGCTTTCTTTCAAGTCATTAAAATGAAATGAACAAGTTTCAGTCTAATTTTCTCACACTATTTTCACTAAACTCTCGAGTCCAAGTGAAATAAACAAGTGATTTAAACTTGACATCGGAATCTGTGTATAAAATGGCAGTAGTTCATAATTATATGATTTGAATCCTGTGAAACGAGTTCACATTTCTGGCTCTTAAAACATTTTGAAATCTTTTTTTTTTTATTTTTTTTTTTAACATTCAGCAGCTTGATAAATGAGGCCCATTGTTTGGCTCTGTAATAGAACATATCATTCAAATAACTTCTATCATACAATTTTGGCTTAATAATCATATGGAAATCTGAAATCCACATCTATTAATTATAGCTAAGGATAAAAGGGATTCTGGCTTTAATTCAGTTTAGAACAGCATTTTCATATGAGGGTGCGTGCAATATAAATAAACTGAAAGAATATTTCTCCAGACTAATTCTAGGGAGATTTGAAACAATTAAGACTTTCATTTGACTCACCCTTGTAGAGAGTGGTGCCGTACAGTGACAGAAAGAAAAATACAAGCAAATCTCACTGAGATTACAATCACATTCAGTATAGACACCCCCCACTTTTCCTAGTCCTCTCCTCCTATGTCCTTTACCTTTTCGTAGTACTGGATGTTTTTGTCTGCCATGCCGGTCAGCAGGTGTCTGAAATCCTGCCGCTTGTTATTCTGCCAGCGCTCCCAGTCGGCCTTCAGGTCGGCATTGAAGCACTCCACCCGGTCCTGGCACTTCTCCACGTCTGTGGGCACCTGCATGAGGGGACACAGAGAATGTTCTTCCCTACAGCAATTACCAGCCTGCTGTATTCTGCAGAAACTTCTGGTCACTGGCCTCTTACCATCACGTAGTAAATATTCTCCAAGGTTCACCTCAATACTTTTAAGATGGAAATACTAAAACAGTTAAGCAAATCATGTTGGAGAGTAGGGTCCAACCAGAACAGAACTGTATGGTTTCTGTATTTAAAGCGTGAGCGAGACCAGGTAATCCTTGTTTTTAAAATGTTTACTTGGAAACATAAATGAAACATTGGTAAGACTCGGTCAAAAAACTGTGCTGCTTCCCCTCTCTCCGACTTCAAACTTGTTTAATCACATCTGATCAGCTGCAAGTGACGTAATTACCATCTATAGGAAGCTCAAAATACAAAATGCTTACTTTAACAAACAGTCCTTTAGACTTCTCAGGCAATTATCCTTACAATTTTTAACATTTTTAAACTAAATGATTACAAATTACTTTAGGAATTAGGCCCCAATTGGCTCTTACAAACACCATATACACTAATTCACATTCAACACTTACTATTCAGAAATTTACCTCTAAAATGAAGAGCAATCGATTTTACAGCTAGTCCTTTAATTTAAATTATATCTTAATAATGCTATTACAATAACAGTGGTATGTCCCCCTGCTGTTCCTTGTTAAATACCTACAACCTGAATTCCAAAAAAGTTGAGGCGTTCTTTAAAGTTGAATAAAATGAAAACTAAAAGACTTCCAAATTCCATGAGCCAATATTTTATTCGCAACTGTACATAGCTAACAAATGTTCAAACTGGGAAATTGTATACCTTTATCCACTAAATGAGCACATGTCAAATGTAATGCCTGATACAGGTCCCAAAAAAGTTGGCACAGGGGAAACAAATGGCTGAAAAAGCAAGAAAGTTTCAGCTGGGAGAAAATCTAGCAACTAATTGCGTTAATTGATATCAGGTGTGTAACATGATTAGCTATAAAGGGATGTCTTAGAGAGGCAGAGTCTCTCAGAAGTAAAGATGGGC
>JAQLOM010000009.1:14967845-14979725 GCA_030068315.1 Chrysichthys thysi | reverse complement strand
CCATGGTAAACATGTCCCTGTCCCAACTATTTTGAGACCTGCAGCAAGCATCAAATTTGAAATGAGCTCATTTTGTGATAATTTTTTTTTTTACATTTTTCAGGTTAAACATTTGTTATGTTATCTATGTTCTGTTGAGAATAAAATACTAGCTCATGTGATTTGAAAGTCTTTCAGTTTTCATTTTATTCAAATTTAAAGAACGTCCCAACTTTTCTGGAATTCGGGTTGTACTTTTTCTTTTCCAAGTAAAAAATTTAAATAAATAAAAGCCTAACAGTTTTCCTACTGTGGTTCCACTAGATTACTAGACTGCTAGCAAAACCTCCTCAAAACTAAATATTGTGCCAGGCAGTGTTTATTTTGATAATGTTTCCAAGCATTACAATATGATATTTTTGCCTTATATCACATCACAGCACTGGTGAATTCATAATCCTGATTTGTTTTCTATAACATCAGCTCTCACCGTGGTGACAGCTGCAAGGTTTACATTACAATGCTCTCATTCTAATAAATTATATATTTTTTAATATTGTGAGATTTTCTGTAAGTAGACTTTAGTGTTTATGGAAGGAGTCTGTTAGTGTTGTAAAGAGAAAGCTGTGACTGAAAACTTTCCAGCAAGGGAATATGCCCAGGACAGACGGCTTTGTGGATTCTCCATAAAATGACAAGCTGCGCTTTTAGTCTTGACTTCAAACAATAGTAAAAAAATAAAATAAAATAAACAAAGGCTGGTGAGGGAAACGACGTTTGCGGCTAATATGACATATGCAATAAATGTTCATTAATAAATAAAAATTTGCTAACATTAGCAAATTTCTGTGATGTAAGAAGGAAAAAAAAACTTTTTGTGATGTGCTGTTATTGAAATATAATCAACTTCAGGGTAGTAACAGTAACTCCACACCATGCTGATTACCTTCCTACAGCACACCAAGTCAAGTTTTATTTCTTACATCATCCACACCTGCTAAATATCCGGTTCTGACAGTATTTATTTCAATTGCTACATCATCATATACTTCATACGATTGGTGTTATTTTTGGTCCTAACAGTGCCATTCATTATTATTTAAAAAAGGATACTTACTGTTGTCCTCTTTTCCTCACGGAATGCTACAGCCTCCAGTTTGGCCTCATACTCGGCCTGGACTTGGTCCCTCTTCTTCAAAACGTTCTGCAAATTGAGAGCAACAGCAGGATTGAAACATTGTGCATAAACTTCGCAAGCAACCTGCCAACTGTCCATTAATTTGGTTATAAAACCAAGATGCCATTTTACTCTGAGTCAGAGCTGTCTGAAATTAGTTCACGGCCCAGCGTTTGGCATCACTGCACTTGTACACAGTGAGATGGCTTCAATATGGAAGCTATTAAAACAGCTTTGCATAAACGCCAGCATGAAGTGTGGCTTGGGAACTTCAGAGAGAAGAATGATAGCCCAGGAGATTGGAAAAGTTAACAGCATGCAGTCAGCAGCAGAGAAGCGCTGAGCCTCCTGGTTTATTCTCATCAGACCACTGGCAACTATAGGATATATGCATTTCCATGCTTTTTGAAAACAGAAGACGTTTTTACTGCTGAATTTGCAGTATCAATTCTCACGCAAGGCAAAAAAAAAATATATATCACCATTCAGTAAAGCCAGAATATCTTGTCACGAGATCAATCCCTTAGTAAGCACAATAGTGGGCAAAAAATAATGATAGTTCCTGTGCAGTGTGCACATTTAAGGTCATTAAAATGATATTAACCACACTTTTGAAATACTATCTTCCTTTTGAACTACTATCTTCAAGCAGAGACGATGCTCCATAAAACCCCGTGCATGCATTCAGTTTCACAGATAATGCCTATTTTCAGTTTACATGACAAACTTGAGTGTGAGTGTGTGGCTGGTGAAAACTGCACCCATCTCTCCTTCTAGCGTTACACTTCCTCTCTCGTTCGTTGGCTGTTACACAAAAGGAAAGCAGAGGCTTCATCATCTGATGAAGTTCAGATTTTTGTGACATGCATTTATGCATGTGACTGGGAGACACTCCAGGAGGTTCAAGAACAAAGGTCATGAAAGCTGAGACATGTGAAAATATCAGTTCACTTGACGGAAACCTGACAGGTCTTGGAAATATGCAGCAATACCATGACAAAGCATGTGACAGGGGTTGCAACTCTCCTGTTATTTATCCTACTTTTCACATTAGTAAATGATAAAAGCTTGATGACCACTTGTTTTCTATGTACATGTGCAACACAGCCACGATTTCACCACCTGTGCCAAGCGGTATAATGACAATATACCTATCCAAATGACTGCCATAATGACTACAGCAATCCTTCGGTACGTGTCGTTTAACAGTTCTTCCTTCACTTCCCCACTTACAAATTTAGTTCCTACATGCATGAAGTATTCATTTACTGTGACATTCAAAAATGGAAGAAAAATAACCACTGTTTCATCTTATCCTGTCACACATGAGTTCTTGTTAAATACGTAGCGATAATACAAAGAATAATAAAGCTTAGAACTTGGAAAACTGTGTACTTTATGTGAGCCTGTGCTCAATATAACCTCAGATTCCTGCTTTTTCTGTAACAGGAGCAAACCTCTATGCAATCCTCTGCTATTGTAGCCCATCTGTCTCAATTTTCAACATGGCTGGCCTTCTGAGATGCTTTTCTGGTCAGCACAGTTATAAAGAGGGGTTACTTGAGTCACTGTAACCTTCCTGTCAGCTTGACCTCTGACCTCCAAGCATAGACAGTCTAAGAGACATATTTCTATTCGGTAATGCAATTCTGTTCCCCATGCCCTCTTTATTAGGATTTTTGAGCAAAGAAAAACATGCATCAAATTTGCTGGCTCAAACCAAACCCCTGAAAAACCTCCCTGTTTCCAACCCAACATTCTCCAAAACTCCCATTACTATCTAT
This sequence comes from Chrysichthys thysi, assembly GCA_030068315.1. Classification (NCBI taxonomy): domain Eukaryota; kingdom Metazoa; phylum Chordata; class Actinopteri; order Siluriformes; family Claroteidae; genus Chrysichthys; species Chrysichthys thysi. Next base: position 14,976,785 of record JAQLOM010000009.1, on the reverse strand, counting down.
TACCTTCAAAGACAGCCGAAGGTCCATTAATCCTTATGCATTCCTAATGTAACATTACCCACAAGACCACACATTAAAAAAAAAAAAGTCTGGCAGGCACAGTCTACCTTCATGGACTCAATGTAGAGAACGTATTCTCGCAGGACAGGCAGGAAGTCATCACTCATGTCCTCTGTGAGTTCCTCCAGAGCGCTGCAGCAGTTAGCCACGCAGCCTGCCATGCCGTCCAGCGGCTCCTGGAGCTCCTGCTCAGTGGAGGCCCATGCGGAGTAGAGTGGCCCGTACTCTCTCAGCTCCACCAGGTACTCTGTGGAGAAGCATGCAGGAGTGGGTTTTCTTTTGCATTGTATAGTCTCACTAACCTTTTATAAGGCACTAATTGAAATACAGTGGAACCTCTGGCCACGAACACCTCTGAACACGTTCTCTACATTGACTCTCATCTGGTCAAGACCACACAGTCGGGTCACCATTTTCCCCTTCTGCTTCATACACGCCAATGTCTTCCCGTTTTCTGAACAAAAACGCGCACATGTCCCTTTAATTGGTCAGATGTTCATTTCATTCGCTGTACAGTATCCTCCTCCCTGCCCATCTTCATCCTCACTCCCTTAATGCCAGAAGTCGACTCATGCAAGGTTAGTTTTCTTGGTTGCTTGCAGTAACTTTTAGTATAATTAAGGATTGTTCGAACTTTGATTTTTTTTTCTGTGCTTAAAACTCATTTAAAAAAATGTTCATAGCATTTTTTTGTTGTCTTTCTCTGCATTTTTGCTTTATAAGCCTTCATTATGGGTCCCAAGAAAGTGGAAATGGTAGTGAGAGTAAGAAGCCTAAGCATAGAACAGTTGAAATAAAAGAAATAATCGCAAAACATGAGAACCGCCACCATATCCCTACGCCACCATTCACCTACGCCAGCAATTTCGTATCCACCACAAAGATAGCGTGCATTAAAATCATCTGCTTACTTCATTTAGTTTTATTTTCTATAATTAAGGTTATTTAAAGTTTATTCTATGTTTTATTGCCACACATAAACCCATAATAGACTTTAAAAACATGTTTTTGAGGGCTGAAACACATTAATTGTATTTACATTCATTTCGATGGGAAAAATTGGAACTCATTTCTGGGACAGAAAACGTATAAAAACCTGATGTGATCAAATTAGTTAGAAGTGATTGTACAGCAAAACCATAACACACAACTCATAGAAACAACTGACTAGGTTTTAAAATCTACTGTTAAATCGCTGCATTTTTGGGGTTGAGGATCTAAGACAGAAAGAACACATTCACTTTCACTACTTGCTGCTATTAAGTCAATTCACACTGAAATGCTTCTTTGTTAACATTCTGAAACTGGTCATGGGTGCCCTTACCTGACTGCTCTTTGATGATCCTCTGTGCTATCCTGTCGATGGTGCCTAGCTTCTGCGTGAACATGTCCAGATAGTCGCCCATTGTGGCAAACTCTGTCGGCCGCGCTCTCAGTTTATAGCTCCCAGTCACGTACTTAACAGACTCACCCATCTTGGACAGCAGAGCCAAGCCTTGCCTTTTATTCAAATCCTAGAATACAAACATAAAAACAGCTTAAACTGAACATCCTCCTGACCTACTGAGTACAGCTGGACTTTATGGTTGTAAAAGAATAAATCATTTATTGTTCCACTATCCGCTTCTCTTATTAGTCTGATCCTTCTCCTATGTCCTAAATGAGCAAGACGATACCTGTTGTTAAAACTGCTTTACAAATTCAAATTAGTTGAATTAAAACTAACAGACGGGGCGGCACAGTGGTGTACTGATTAGCACTGCTGCCTCACTGCAAGAACGTCCTGGGATCGATCCCCAGGGTCAACCTGGGCGCCTGTCTGTGTGGATTTTGCATGTTATCCCCATGTCCGTGTGGGTTTCCTCCAGGTACTCCGGTTTCCTCCCCATATTATGTAACTTAAGACATACGTAATGTGAAGACAACACCTTATGCACTTTCAATAATTATTACACTATAACAATAATATTTTTCTTTCGAAACATTCCAAGGGCTTGTCTTTTAATGCAAGGTGCTTAGTCTCAATGTGGTGAAGCAGTTTTGAGGGTTTCATGGATTCGTTAGCTAGCCGGTCACCTCATATTATACAGAGCGGGCGTGGAGCCTGCGAGTCACCTGCTTTCTTTTTTCTGACAGTCTCCGACCCTTCTGCTGTCTCATCATTGGCTCTTTTCGCCCTTTCAAAGAAGCTCTCCAGTGATGTTTGTTTTTGGGCCATTTTTGCAAAAGTTACCTTGTACTTAATGACTCATGAAAAAGAGAATGCGCCTTACGCCGCACGACTGAGTCACTTGCAGTAGAGGGACGAGAGTGGAATTTTTCAAAATAAGATGCCCAGGGTTAGGGAATGTTTATTGAAAATAAAATAACTAAAGATCTCAGGAAGGTTATTTTTTCCGGCCCGGTACCAGTCCGCAGCCCGGTGGTTGGGGACCCCTGCTCTAAATTGTCCGTAGGTGTGAATGTGAGTGTGAATGGTTGTCTGTCTCTGTGTGTTGGCCCTGTGGTGGATTGGTGACCTGCCCAGGGTGTACCCCGCCTCTCACTCAAAGTCAGCTGGGATTGGCTCCAGCTTCCCCCCGTGACCCTGAACAGGATTAAGTGGCAGAAGAAGAAAGAGTGAGTGAGTGAGTGAGTGAGTGAGTGAGTGAGTGAGTGAGTGAGTGAGTGAGTGAGTAAACTAACAGACAGAAACTGCAGGTGTCTTGCTGGGACCTGTTTTAAATGCTTGTGTACTCTGTGAAACACTTACAATGCTTTTGAATTCCATGACAAGTCTTGTTAATAGCCACTGGTGATCAGTAATAAAACAGGCATTAATGATCTGATAAATAACTCTAGTGGCTTTTGCACACTAATGTACAGCCAGAAGCCACATCATCATAAAGTGCATTTCTAAAAATGAGCCTTAAACAGCGGCAGCAAAACAGCTATTTAATATTAAAATTTGCACAGCTGTTTTATGAGTTACTCTATATAACTCTTTCTACCTGTGTGTGCCCGTTTCATTGTGTCTACAGGGATGCTCAAGATAAATGGAATATTTTACTGCTTTTTCAATTTTATATAAAAAGGTGTAATATGTTTAAAAAAAAAAACCCAGCATATTCACATCATCAACGTGTGCAGTTTACATAGTTTTCATCCACTTTGGCACATCTCTGTGCACGTTACATTAACAGCATCTTAGCCTCACTATCTTAGGAACGTTTATAGCATAAAACCGAAGAGCACGTAAATTTAAATTAAATGTCACTTATTAATCATCTAATGAAATATGCAGCAACGACTGATATAACCTTTGGGCCAGTAGAACATTTCACTGCCATAAAAAATTAATTTAGTCTCCCTTTGAAACCTCTGATTAAAGACATAACCACAGTTACGTCAAGGAAATGGAAAACGTGACCCATTAGGATCCTTGATAGACTAACAAACAAAACAGATGTGGTTAAAAAGTCAGGTATGAAGTGGCGTGAAAAAAATCCTGTCAGGACACCAGCACCAGCGCAAATGCAAAGGGATGCAAATCGCTGAAGGAGTGGTGTGTCTAGTTTTTTTTTTTTATTATTCGTTTCACTGCCAATAAACTTCATGAAAACAAAGAGTTATTGCGCATAAAAACCTGAAGCTTTTACTTTGCCTGAGCTGTTTTTCAGTGTTCTGCAACTTTTTCTGAATATAAAATGTAAAAACTGTTTTGTTTTTTTTCCAGCCTCATGTCAGCCACCATGGTCAGAACACTTACAGACACGTACACACACACACGTGCTCTAACCTTGGCAGACAGGAAAACATTGAAGTGCTCGTTGAAGGAAAGGACAGGGTGATCGGCTACCCGTTTCAGGAACTTATCCAGAGCTTTTCTTCTTGTCTCAACAAATTCCTCTGAAAAACGATCCACCACTCCTTTCATCACAAATTTCTCTGGTAGCGGCTTTGGAGACAGCAGCAAAAACACACCGAGAATGAGAAAGTCAAAAGTTAGAGTCAGCCAAAAGCTGAGATTTTCAGCTCCTGTAAAATCATTTCATTATTGAAATTATTTTAAATCATGAAAAACATGCTATATAAAGTTCTCAGCCAACACATCCCCAGCTGAAAATAACTTCCCTAATCTGCAATTTGTTCAATTTTGGTTTTATTATAAGCTCAATAATCACAAAAATGAAATAAGTTTCAGTTGGGTTAATATGTTGTACTGCCAGGTAGATTGATTAAATATCTTGTATTTGAGGCTCTACCTACTGGAATAAGGTGTGTTGGTTGGCTGTCCTCTAGCTTGTTCCTCAGCCAGTCAAAGTCCTGGTAGCGCCGCCGCACCGAATACTCAGGGAGGTCAAACTCTGTTCTAGTGGTCTATGGAATAAAAATAAAATCAGATGAGACATTACTTGTAGAAGAAAGGATGGTAAACGATTCTGCTCCAATTTATAACTACAAACATTATTTATTTATCAGACCACTTTTTTGTCCCATTTCTTTTCCTATAGTCTTTGAGTTCTTGAACAAAAACTTCTTCAGTAGGTTTTTTGGTGTACTGCTAAGCTTGTATTCAGGTATGGATATCATTTAATTCACAAGAAATCTGACCATTATCTGGCTCACGTAGCCCTGCAGACCCTATTGTTGATCCCATTATTGTAAGAATTGAAACAGAACAAGGTGGTATGCTGCAAAATGGGATTTCAACCTTATCCTGAAGTGCTTTAAGAGGAATACTCATATCAAAGCAATGCTATTCATTAATTAAAGAACAAATCATCATGCATTCCATCAGCTTACAGTTTCAAATAAGGTTTGAGGAATGTAGTTCCTGTTATCAGGTCATCCCATACTATAAATAGCCCCTTACAGACCATTAAAGTGCTGACAGTGGAGAATTCTTACATTACAGTTTCGTCATTGGCAGACGCCCTTATCCAGAGAGATTTACATTTATCTCATTTATACAACTGAGCAGTTGAGGGTTAAGGGCCTTGCTCAAGGGACCAGCAGTGGCAGCCTGGTGGTGCTTGGATTTGAACTCATGACCATCCGATCAGTAGTCCAACGTCTGCAGGACTACATCTTTCCCTGAAGACGTCTTCACCATATAAACAGTTCAAAGTTTTGGGGTTTTTTTTAGGGCCGTCAAGCAATAAAAATAAAAAATAATTCAATTCCTTTTTTATTAACATGTGATTAATTAATCTAACTAGTCACATACATCCATTTTTTGCTCTGGAAGTATCTTAAAAGATTTCAATTCAAATGAATTTTGGCAGATGAGTGAATCAGTGAATAACCAACATTATAGACTTGTTACAGAATTGAGTTTCGCGTGCACACGAGAAACTATACAGGATTTTTATTTGGTTGCATTAGGGCTCTGTACCAATCAACAGGTCCATCAGGACTTTTTATTTTTTTAAATATGAAATGTTCCATCACTGGGACAAGCAGCATGCCTTCACCTTCCGCCATCATTTTTCAAATCCACTGTAGCCAGAAAGGCAATGGGCCAAATTGAACCACGGAATGTGATTAATCAGAGTTAATTACTTTTAACACGCTATTTTTTCTGTGATTAATTATTCTGAATTAACGCATTATTATGACAACCGAAATATTTTTTCTTTCTCATTTCTGTTCCTAGGTGATGGCTTTCCTTTTCTTCTTTTCACTTCCAGTAGGAGACATGCTGGGGCGTTTAGAAGACATGCTTTTGAATTAAAATTAGCTCTTGAAGCACACACAAAAAAATAAAACACGTTGTAATGCACTGTACAATACACCGATACACAAGTTAACTCTGTGAGTTGCGGGAGAGAGTGAGGCATCACGCAAGGCAAGTGATGCACACATGGAGACATCTTAAATATTTTCTAAACATTTTACAATTTTTAGCGCATTGCAATCATCATCGCAACCTCGAAAAATCGTACGTCAGCCCATCGTAACTAGGGGAGCACCTGTATATTAGAATGTGAGCATACTCCGTGTCAATGCTAACAGTACATTCTACACTACATTTTAATTATTTTTTAGATGCATCTTTTTCCAAACAAGCTTTAAGGTTGCTGAATTCTGCTCATCAGTGATGTTTCATTCAGCATCACGTTTGCAAGATGCTTAAACCGGCTTTTAGATAAAAATATCTTTGTAAAAGCAGAAGAACTTAAAAGTTCCAAATGTTTCTATTTTCTCCCTCTGAATTAGGGGAGCTTTATATTAATAATCTGTGATGGAGACATAGTGCAGCCGGTATCCATTAACCATGGCACCGTTTCCCCTCCCACTAAAGATTACTGTTTCCTAGAACACAAACCATCCAGAGAAGGTGAATTCACTGCCAATAATTTGCCACCTGTAGATTTTTATTTTCTCTTCCTTAAATTACCAACAGGATGAAAACAAGCTTTGTTATGAAGAGTCTTTTTTAGACTATTAAATAAAACATGGTCCAAGCACCAAGATCTATAATTGCTAGCATATTCCAGCTCAGTGATTCAGCATAATTTAAAAGTTTATCTGGTCGCCGTGTTATTTCATACCGGAGTTCAACTGTGATCACCGTTTTCTCTTTAGTACTTGCTTGGAGCTGGCAGACCACCTGATATTACGACGTTTCAATCAGCACCTGTCTGCCTGCGTGGTCGCATGCTATGTTTCAACCAAGTGCCAAAGTGAAAAGAAGGTCAACCAAGAACCTCAGAGAGTGCAAGTTCATGTAAGAACAACAAGATAGCTGTAGAAAAATACAACTACCATCGATAACTATACCATTTATAGAAGGGATTAAATACTACAACTGGTAAACAAACTGACATAAAAAAGGACTGTAATCGTTATATTCTTTATTCAGTTCATCAAGGATTTCAGTGTGCCAATTTACTGAAGTCACATTTGACCCACTAACCTTAGTTGACACTCTGTAGGTGATGTAGGTCTCCATGGCGGACACGTGTTTCTTAGGATCGTCCACGGTCACAAAGAGATCCCGCGTCTCTCCGTCCAGATCGTCATCCAGTTGTAGGCGATTCAGCAGAGAGGACGAAGAAGCCGGGCTGGACGTGTCCACTGCGTTGCCATTGGGGAGACTCAAGTCCTAAAATGTAGCAAAAATTGTGATTAGGGATCATACAGTAAAAGCATAAACAGACATGACCTATAATAAGCATATTATATTCCATCCATCATCTATACTGCTTGTCCGTTAAGGGTCTCAGGGAAGCTGGAGGCGATCCCATCTAACCTTGGGTGAGGGAGGGGGGGACGACACCCTGGACAGGTCACCGATCTATCACAGGGCTAACACAGAGACAAACAACCATTCACACTCGCCCATGGGCGATTTAGAGTAGCCAGGTGACCTAATCTGCATGTCTTTGGGATGTGGGAGGAAACCAGAACACATGGCGGAAAGCCCCGTACGCACAGAGTGAACATGCAAACGTTGTACAGGAAGGCCCTGGTTGGGCGGTGGCTTCAAACCCAAAACCTTACTGCTGTGAGGCAACAGTGCTAGCCATACATATTAAAGTGACATATTACTAGCCAAGAGGAAATCATACCAAGCGTTTGTGGGTTTACCAAAGATTTTTTAACACACTTCCTTATATTGAGAATAGAATAAAAATCCCCCTCAAACTCGTTGCTTCTGCAGATGCTCTCACTAAATTTTTATAAAGGAACTTGTACTGTAATCATAAACACTGCACTTTGCTCATCCCTGGACTTATGTTCACAGCCATTGCATGTACTCATATACTGATCCGATAATGAACTGAAATCCTGAGTCAATATCAGGTCGGATTTGATTTTACAAACCCTAGGGCACTGTGAACGTCATGTTAGGCAACATGACACAAAGATCACGCACATAACAAGGAAGTAGAACAACTCCTTATCTGTACTGGTCAGCCATGGATATCAGCGATGTAAAGGATCAATGCATGAGTAGAATTCTCAAATGCCTTTGGGTTTGGCTTAAACACGTACTGACTGGCCCAACAACTATGCTCGGACTAAACAACCCTTCTGTTTTCTTCTCAGTCCATCTTCATTCTTATACAAATTCATATAAAAAAAATCTAAAGTGCTCCTTTAAGTGCACATAAATCACTCATGTCTGTCTGAATCAGGCTTTAGGTCAGACTCCTCAGAACATAACCGACAATTTGTTACATGCTTCATTAACCACAACCCTTAGGTTAATGATACTATAAGGTAAGTGAATGAGACATGATTCAGTCAGTCTACAGTCTATCTTCCTGTCCCAGATAGCGTACAACACCCTGTGGTCCTCGTCCAAATCAACACTTTGGCAGCATCATCAAAGTGAGGACCTGTAGTACACAAGGGCTTAGGGATATAAAAGCAGGCATTTAGGACATTCCTCAAGACTTCATCGCATTCCTGAATGTTCGACGTGGAGCTTTCACCACCATGGCTCGCAGTGTAACAGTACCGACAGCATGTTACAAGCCCATTGCTATTACTCCCTCAAATGTCTGTGAGGGTAGATTCTATAAGTTCTGAATAAGAAACAATAAAAAAAATTGGAGCAAATGCAGTGCTTGATGAAAAAATAAAATCCATTCAATAAAATTCAGCTTCTACCCTGGCCTTGTACAACCCAAATTCCAGAAAAGTTGGGACATTCTTTAAACTTGAAAAAAATTAAAATAAAAGACATTCAAAGCACATGAGCCAATATGTTATTCACAACAGAACACAACACAACAGAACAGAACACAGATAACAAATGTTTAAACTGAAATTTTACAGTCTTATGCACAAAATGAGCTCATTTAAATTCGATTCTTGCTACAGGTCTCAAAATAGTTGGGACAGGGGCATGTTTACCATGGTGTAGCATCTCCTCTTCTTTTCAAA
>JAQLOM010000009.1:14937785-14958204 GCA_030068315.1 Chrysichthys thysi | reverse complement strand
ACAGGGAAAGGGATGTTGTGGTCTGTAAAGAAAATGAAACGCCTTCTGTACGTGCTGTTACTAGATACTGTACATAAAGCAAAAAGAAAACTTTTTTTGGCATGTAAACTAGCATCTTTGACTTTGATCGTCTTCACTTGAAATGTAAACAAATATTGTCGTGTACAACGTACAGCTACATGTAGAATGAAATTCTTACTTGAATGGTTTCCTACAGTCTGTAACATTCAAAACATGTACATGTGCAACAGAGTGCAACGGTATGCTAAATTCCAACTGCAGGAATACAAAATGTTCGATATATGCAAACTATAAAACAATGATGCACAGTATACGGAGTATGAGTAGATGACTACCTTGTCATAGTTCCAGCGTGTTTGTTATTGTAACATGCAAATATGGGAGAATGGCTGTCCAGAGCACAGGATCAGTGATCAGTCTAATGCTTGTGAAAGGTTTATTGCTTGTTGTGTGAAATATTTTGGAGGGTATTCGTCTGTGTGAAGGCAAACCTTTGATGATGAAACCCGAAACATGCCCTGTAATTGGAGTCCTGTGTATTGACTTTAGTGGAAACACCCTTAATGCCCTGAATTATAGTGACTGACAAGGCACTACTGTCTTAACTAGGGTGAAGGTATCTCTGGTATCTGCTCTGGTATCTCGGATCCGCTCGTTAATTACTGACTGTTGAAGAATAACAGGGGGCTTACTGCATGTCGGTCATCCTCCTTCTAAACGTTAGGACAGTAACCTTTGGTTTCCGTGTGTTATGCATTATATAATATGGCCAAAAGGACATGGACGATCATCCAGATAATCACACCCCATATGTACTTGTTGAACATCCCATTCTGTATTTAGTCCCCCTTTGTCTTCCTAGAAGAGTGGCATTTATTAGACTGGATTTTGGAGAATGGCTGGGGGGAATTCTGCTGATTCAGCCCTAAGAGCATTTCGGTTACTAAATGGGGCTCCGTCAGCATTCCAGTTCATCCCAAAGGTGTTTAATGGCATTAAGGTTTGGCCCCCTTAGTTCCAGTAAAGGGAATCTTAATGTTAAAGCATACAAAGGCATTCTGTGTGCTTCCAAATTTGTGGCAGCATTTTGGGGAAGACCCACATATGGGTATGATGGTCAGTTGTCCACAGCCCTTTCACCATATAACGTATGTAATAGTGGTCTAAAGTCCAGAATGTCCTCTTTTCTTTCCAGATACCACAAGTTGGTTTGGGGACTACAAGACATTAATGAGGGCCTGCCCTCTGGAGTGCTCATAGCTGGAGGTGAGACTGGGAACATCATTCTCTATGATCCCTCCAAGATCATTGCTGGTGACAGTGAAGTGGTCATCGCTCAGAGCGATAAACACACGGGACCTGTACGAGCACTAGATGTCAACTCATTTCAGGTAACATCTAATCTGTGTTCTGACTCCTGCAAATACTCTGTACATGGTTTTACATTTCAAAGTTATATGTTGGGCAGACTATATAAATTATATTTGTGTGTGTGTGTATGTATATATAATTTTTTTTTTTTTTTAAATTCATTTATTTATTTTTTTAGACAAATCTGGTTGCATCTGGAGGCAATGAGTCGGAAATCTACATCTGGGATTTGAACAGCTTCAGTACCCCGATGAATCCAGGACCGAAGTCACAGGTACACACATTGTATTTACATGTCCTGTGTCGTTTTATTTATTCCCCGGAATTCTACTGGAAGAAAAATTATCCTTAGGTAGTGAGTTTACAGTCTCAAACTCAGTTCATATGGAGTAATCAAGGACACTAACAATTTTAATTCCTGTTATAATTAATCAGTATAACGGATCACACAGAAAGCCTCTGCAAGCATCTTGGTTTTTGTTTGGCTGATTATTTCGTTGATGTTTGTTCTTGTTGCCCTTGTTAGCCTCCGGAGGACATTAGCTGCGTAGCATGGAACTGCCAGGTGCAGCATATCCTTGCCTCAGCCAGTCCCAGCGGCAGAGCCTCCATCTGGGACCTTAGGAAAAATGATCTCATTATCAAAGTCAGCGACCACAGCAACAGGGTCTGTCACTTGGCTCTCACCCTTTTTTAATTTTCACCGTGTGCTTTAGTCGTTTTAATAGGTTTTAAGAAACTTGTGCTTAAGTGGACATTTAAAACTGTGTTTAGATGCATTGCTCTGGGCTGGCATGGAACCCAGATGTTGCCACACAGCTGGTGTTAGCCTCTGAAGATGATCGAATGCCTGTCATCCAAATGTGGGATCTGCGCTTTGCCACATCCCCTCTCAAAGTCCTGGAGAACCACACAAAGTAGGAAAAAAAACATTTGATATCATCTTGTACTTTTCTAAATGGAAAATGTATGTTCTAAAGCAGAATGGTGTTTATCTTGCATATTCTTATTTCCTTGGATATTATTATTCTTAAGGGCAGTTTGAACATGGCTCTAATTCACGAGTTAGTTAGATTGGTTTAACATTGTGTTGGATGACTGAAATGTGTGCATGTGTACGGTACCAGGGGTGTTCTGGCTATTGCTTGGAGTTTGGCTGACCCTGAGTTGCTGCTGAGCTGTGGGAAAGATAACCGTATCCTCTGCTGGAACCCAAACACCGCTGAGGTTAGTGATTCTCAGGACATTCTCACACCTATTTATTCCACATCCAAACTGATACTTGTGGTTAGTTTTCTGTTTGGTTTTGTTTTTCGTTTGCACTGCACATAAATTAAAAGAACCAAAAAGCCAACCCCCCACCTTGGCAATCTCGTGTATAACAGAAATCACTCTCTTCGTGTTAAATTAAATAATAAAGGAATAAATAGATTACTAGAACAGAAAACATTTTTGTAGAGTATCTGGTATTTGTCTATTTAGTTTAGCTTTATACAGTGTGCAGCAACTCTGGCCTTTGGCTTATTGTGCACCTTGTGGGTTTATTCTCACAACATATTTGGATTACTTTTGTACGCATGTTTAGGTGTATTTTGATTATTTTGGTCCATACCTGAGTGCAATTAGTGTGATCTCACTGATTAAAAACAAACCACCCCAATGGAGTAACGTACTAAGGGTTTGATCTAAGTGGACTAATGTCAAGTATTCCTGCAGACAGCTTCAAAAACAAGCTACCAACAAACGACACTATATAAAATATTTGCCTTGTACCTTCCACTATATCTTAAACACTACTGTAACATTATACTTATTTGCTGATTTGAGCCTCTTCTGTGACTATGAAATTTGTTAATTATTTTGTGTGATTAATTGACTTATTTATTATTTATTTGTGCGTTTTAACCAGGTCCTGTATGAGCTCCCAAGCTCTCAGTGGTGCTTTGACATCCAGTGGTGCCCCAGGAACCCAGCTGTTCTGTCTGCTGCTTCTTTCGATGGACGTATCAGCATCTACTCAATCATGGGAGGCAATAATGATGCTGTCAACAGTGCCCAGGCTGATCAGGTAGCACTGCCGTGACGGGAGGTCATTGTGTATATGCTTGTTGTTTCTCCCCTATATCGCATTTTCATGCTTTGTGTGGATTTGCAGATAAGTTCCTCATTTGCCAACATGGACCCCTTTGGCACAGGCCAGACATTACCCCCACTGCAATTGCCTCAAACCAGCAGTGCTAACAGCACCGTCATACCACTGAAGAAACCACCCAAATGGATCCGTAGACCAGTGGGGGCTTCCTTCGCTGTAAGTTTTATTCTAGTCCATCACAGAGCTGAGTATGTTGTGTATTAATTGGTAGTTATTTGCTTTACCTGTATAGCCTCTAACCAGTTTCGTTTTCCTTTCATCCTCTTCCAGTTTGGTGGTAAACTTGTCTCATTGGAAAACACCAAACCAACACCACAGCAGCCCCAGCATCCCATGGCCCACGTCGTCCACATTAGCCAGGTTGTCACTGATACAGATTTTTTGGATCGCTCAAACCAACTTCAGACCACTCTTTCCGTTGGGAGCTTTGTGGAATTCTGCCAGAGAAAGACTGAAGCTGCTCAGAACGAGTTTGAGAAGACTATTTGGGCTTTCCTGAAGGTAAAATATTGGCTCTGTGCAGTCAGATGCTTGTGGAGAGGTGGAAGATATCCTCTGTCTATCAGAGGATAGAGCAATATTATTCAAGCTTTTATAGTACTTGATTTGTGGTACACAGCAGAAAGGGGAAGAGTCAGGGGGTTTAATTATGTGTGTTATCCTCAGGTCCACTTTGAAGATAATGCCCGAGGAAAATACTTGGACCTTCTAGGATACAAGAAGGAGGAACTTGCACTTAAGGTGAGTCTTATGCGTTTTCGTAGCATCACTTATTAATCACTTGATGTAATCGTCAGTGCTTTTTTTTAAAGAGCAACTTCAGTAGCATTTTCTTCTCCTGTTAAGCCACAGCAAGGCACGCCATTTATTTATTTATTGTTTGTTTTCTTGAAGAAGCGATATAGTGTTTTATTTCAGGACAAAAATTGAATCTGTTAATTTCCAAAAGCAGTTCATAGCTTTGTCCAGGACAAAACGTGACAAAGGCTTTGACAGCTCTACAATGCAGGCCATGTCCCACGTGTCTTCATCGTTGTCCCCACTCCACAAGTGTTTAAATGTAAAGCAATGGCATGCTGAAAATAAATTAAAGGTTCACTGAACGTGATCGTTCATGTTCAAAACAATCTAACTATCCAGTAGACCGTTTACACAATGTGTTTTCCTACTCGTAATGGCGTCTAGTGATTTGAAAGAATGAGTTGAATTACCACCAAAAAAAATCTTGATTACCACAGTAATTAAAGATTAATGCTCTACTCTATTTCTTAATTTTCCTTGCTTAGCACTGAACTTCACTCAATGGTAAATGTTTCAGGAATTTTACTAGACATTTGCATACTTCTGTACTTTGCGCACCACATCCAGGAAAACCGAATAAATTCAATTAAAAACAACCTTAAGGAGTTTAGAAACCATCTCCAGCAGCTTTGCAAGAATCTGTGTGTTAAGACAAAGTACAACAAGGTAAGGTAGCCTACAAATAAATTTCCCACCACTACCTGACCTCTAATACTAGGTCACTAGTGTGAGATGGTGTGTATGTATTGCCTCCTCGATGTAAAGTACAATCTAGAGTGTGTTACTCTGCATATACCTCAATGTTAGCATATGCCAACAATTACAATGTTTAACTAATTAATGAACAATATGTGACCCCTTTCAGTGTTCATACTTCGATTTAAGGTAGTGGAAGGTCTGAGAGACAATTTAGTTTCTGTTTTCACTTGTTATATGCTGCGATTGTTATAGCTGCAATGAAAACTTCACCACATCGAAAGTTTTACAATGTTAAACAATGGTTTCTTTTAAATCCATCTATTAGTCTTGTATTAACACTAAATACTGTTAATACACAAACAGTAATGTGTTAGAATGAACTCAGTGCTTTTAACCAGTAATTCCTGTTACAGAGATACTTTCCAAGCGTTGTAAGTGCCTGGTGTGTTCAATTTTTTATGATCCTAATTGGAGTTGCCCATAATTTTGGTCTAAAGTGCCGTGTACCAGTGTTATTTGTAGATGTTTTTTATAAACCTTGTTCAGTAACCAGTTGATTAGCTGCAAGTACTCCCTGTGGTCTCAGACTGATACTCCTAATACAATGTGTGTTTTCAGATTGCCTCAGCATTAGAAAGGAAAGACCTCAAGTCAAATGAAGGCAGTGAGGTAAGGTTCTTCATACAAGAGTTTTAGACCAAACAACATGTGATTTGCTAAAAATGTTTTGAAATTCTAATTCAGTGATGACTATTTGGTAAATTTCTCTATTTATTGGGTACATTTTGGATATTTATCTGGAGATCAATGGGTTTCATGGTATCTCTTTATGAAGATGATTAATTCGGAGTTTGAGAAGTATGTGACACTGAAATTTAAGGCATCATTTTGGGTTCCTCTACCGTTTTGTTTTTTAATCTTTCCTATTGTCAAAAATGAGATGAATAGAAACTGAAATAACATTGCATTAATGAATCTGCCTGATCAAATCTTTTGATTTCTGATAAGTCCTCTGCATGGGGGGGGGCATTCGTCATGTTTTTAACACGGAGCTTGTCTCTTTCATTTGATGGAAATCAATGATTGCTCCAGTCTCTACTCATTCTCAGACAATCCACATCTGGATTGACACCTATTCATCCATCACCTGCATGCTCATGTTGAATGTTTTACTGCATAATGATCTTCATTCTCTGAACTTTTTACACATCTTCCCCTTCCGACACCTGGTGTGGATATGTAGAATTCTTCCACTTCTGTACTGGACCCTGCCGTTGCACCTGATTGTGATCCTACACCTGGACTAGATATTGTACCATTGCCCAAGCTTGACTCCTCTGTTTTTGCCCCACTCAGACATTCTGAAATTCTGCATGAAGAACCTGCATACCAATCCTTGGCTGAGTTTGGTGTGCAGGTTCTGAAAGAACCATTGCTTGACCTCATGCCTGATGCCACTGTCAGTGATGATCCTGAGCCTTCCCTTCCTGATATGTCTTTGGTTGATTTCCCCCCACCATCTGACCTCATCCCAGTATCCAATCTCTTATCTGCTTTTGTGCCGACATACCCTGTTGAACCATCTCCTGATGCAACACAGCGAATTGATGCGTTAATATCTGAAGCCCAGCCACAGCTGGTGCCTCTAATTGCACCTTCTGGTTCTTTACATGAGCTTGAGGATGATGTGGTTTCTCTAGATCGAGAAGCTTTAACTCACTCTGTGCCTGCCCTGGCTTTGCAAGAGTTTGAGAGAGATTTGCCAGTAGTTGATCTTCAGCTCTCAGCACCAGCTTTAGATCCATGTTGTGATCCTGAAGCAAAGGTTGTTCCACCATGCATCAATGACCTCTTTGCATCAGCAACAGTTCTAGACCCTGTCATTGATCAACCACAGTCTATACCGTTATTAACTTCTCTTGCTGACTCAGAAGAACCAGTGTTCGTACCACCTGTTGATCAGCAAAAGTCTCATTCCTCAACCGACCTCACTGATGAGGCTGGTCTTCAGTTAGAATTTGCAACTCCACAGTCCCTCCAACATGTATCACGCTTCTTAGCTCAACTTGACCCACAGCCTGTTCCCATGTTTGCACCACCCATTATATCGCAGCAGCCTGAAATCAGCTTGACTCCAACGGATGAGTTGGACGTTTCACCCCAGGTGGACTTCACTCAACCTGTCAACGGTCAGCCAGAGTCTGAGCTGGATCTGAGTGCTGTATCGTTGGCTGAAGCGGAATCCAAGGATGTAGTCCAAACTGCCAATACAAGTAAAGAAGAGCCAACCCTGCTGGAGGAGGTACCCTCAACCTGCCCGCCGTTACCCAGTCCTCTTCCACAGCATTCCTGTGTGATAGCATTTAACTGCCCTCTTTTGCTAATCTTCACTCTATATAAAATACTGGCTGTACATTCTCTATGGTTAAGAATTAAGGTTAAGAAGAATTGCTCTGAAACATCATTCGGGGTTTCATACAGGAATGCTGACATGTTTTGTATTTTGCTTCCAGTTATGTTTCAGTTTATTGACATAAAAAAAACATTGTAAACTAACCATGCTGCCCCAATATTTGGACAAGTTTATACTGGGAGCAAATCCTGAATCCCAAATATCAGTCCTTTGGGGTTTTTTTTGTTTGTTTGTTTGTTTGTTTGTTTGTTTTTCTTCCCCCTTTATATGGAGATTTCTTTTGTATAATTACATAAATGATAGTAAATTAGAATTGTGCTTGCAGCATATCTGAATAACAAAACTTGTATACAATGCTATAAACTCTTAGGGGTCATTTCCTGTACACGGCTTGAGCCTAATCTGGCCCTCAAACCCATAATCTATTGCACATTGAGCGATGTATAATTAATGTCTATGAACCTGAATACTTTGCATGCATTGATTGGTTTGCTGTGTGCTCACTTGGCAGGAAATGTTTGCACAGCAGTCACTGTATAGGTCATTTATAAGTAGAGTAGGACAACAAAAAACAGTCGGACACATTCAGTCAAAGCATTCAGCATCATTGTACCCTGGCCAAACGCTTTTTGATGCAAGTACACTACATGGGCAAAAGTATGTGGACACCTGACCATCACGCCCATATGTGGTTCTTACACAAAATGTTGCCGTAAAGTTTGACGCCCACACTTTTCTACAGTCATCTTTGTATGCTGTAGCATAACCGTTTCCCTTCACTGGAATTAAGATCCAAACCTTTTCCAACATGATTGTATCCCTGTACACAAAGTGAGGTCCTAGAAGTCATGGCGTGTTAAGGTTGGAGTGGAAGAACTCCAAGTATCCTGCACAGAGTCCTGACCTCAACCGCCATGAACACCTTTGGGATGAACTGGAACTCTGACTCTACCTCAGACTTCCTCACCTAAACTTCGACAATCTTTTGTCCACATAGTGTATTTGGTGGCTGAACATTTGTAACAATGTTAAATGTCATTGGTTATCTTGAAGTATTAAAGGTATTTATGATGTTCTGGCAAGAGTAAAATGATCAAGTTTAAAAGTAAATCAGAAAAACTGGTTTTGTAAGCCTTTATTAACTCAGTTGCCTTATACCCAGGGGGAAGAGAATGGAGACATAACATCAGAAGATGCCCCTGCAGCTGAGGCGAGCCTTGAAGAAATTCCTGTTCTTGACGAGAAACCTGTTCAGCAGATCCCATCTAACATCAAAGTTAACCGAGGCAAGTGTTTATTATTAGAACTTGCTGACCTGTGTCATTTAATGTTAGTTAAAAGGACTGACTTTAGCATGAATTGTCACAGACTGATCTCTTCTTGTAGTCCTAATGATTTTGATGGGTTTGGTGCTACAGATGTAGATGGACTGATCACCCAGGCACTCCTCATTGGGGACTTTGACGCTGCTGTCAACCTTTGTCTTCATGACAACCGGATGGCAGATGCAATCATCCTAGCCATTGCTGGTGGCCCAGAGCTTCTTGAAAAGACCCAGAAGAAATACTTGACCAAAACTCAAAGCAAAATTGGCAAGGTGAGGCAAGACATTGGAGTTTTTCCCCATGATCAGAAAACACTTACATAGAACATATTCTCATATTAAGGCTTCCTTACTGTTGTGTTACAGTTCTAACTGAGGCTCTAATACCAAGAATTTATTGATCCAATAGTTATGCAACAAAATCTGTTTGCTTTTCACCTTGTAGATCATCAGTGCAGTTGTTATGAGGGATTGGTTGAATGTCCTCGAGACGTGTGATCTTCAGAACTGGAAGGAGGCTCTGGCTGCAGTCATGACCTATGCCAAACCTGAGGAATTTTCCTCTCTATGCGGTGAATACAATATGTACTGGAAGGTTGTAGAATGATCAGGTTACTTGATCTCTCCACTTTTAGTCCATCTGGAAAGTTTCCTTCTGGTTGTAAATTATATATTCAAACTAATCTGAAGAAGAACAAAATGGGTCCCCCCTACTTATGTAGGTTTATTAGCTTTAAATAAGCAACAATAGATGCCAAATTTGCCACTAGCCATCACAGTGTCACCTCAGATATTTAACAGCATAGATATCTAACAAGGCAAGCTTTCATTACTTAGCTGCTATTATTCTGTGTAATGTGAAAAGGCAAAAGACCAGATTCACACCTTGCTTTTTTAGTTACAGTTGCCAGGTGCAGAAACGTACCAACAGTGATGTATATGCACACTGGGAAGAAAAGAAACCATGTATTCAAGTCTGGCTGTTTTGATTATGTATGCAGATTAGATTTTTTTTTTTTTTTTTTGCATCACAGTGTTCTAAATAAATCGGATTTGTGCCTCTAAAACCTTAGTAGCGAAAATGTTGGCACAGAGGCTGAAAAGTAGACAACTGAAAGCTGTACAGTAATAGTCACCTTGGTTTTTTGTGTTTACAGGGCTGCTGGGCTCCAGGTTGGAGGCTTCTGAAGACTCTGCTCTACAGGCACAGGCCTGTCTCTGTTACATCTGTGCTGGGAACGTAGAGCAGCTGGTGTCCTGCTGGTCCAAAGCACAAGACTCTAGCAGCCCTCTCTTGCTGCAGGTAAATGTGTAGACTAATGAATCCAAGGGCATTCGTAAATACGCATTGTTTTTTTTTTCTTGTTTTACTTGTATGGCAAGCATTCTCTTTTAACCAAAGGTGACTTGACTGATATGTTGTTTTTTTTCCTCCTGTAGGACCTGGTGGAAAAAGTGGTGGTCCTGCGGCAGGCTGTGGAGAAGACTCAGGGTGGTGTGGCCCCTGACGTAGGCACCCTGTTGGCAGAAAAGATGAGTCAGTATGCCAACCTGCTGGCCTCCCAGGGCAGCTTGGAAACCGCCCTCTCCTACCTGCCCACCAACACGGATCAGGCAAGCACGATGAAAATACTTGTTTATTATTATTGTTGTTATTAGGGCTGCACCAGTGTAATTACAAGCGTGCTGAAATGCAGTTTTATTCTTTTGATTAGCTATGCAAAAGCATTAGCAAGTATAGCATTCTCACAGGAACACCTTGGAAGCAGTTTCTGAATCAAATAAAAAGGAGTAAAGTCCGAGTTGGGGTGAACAACAATGGGTTCACAAATGAAACTCACCATCTCCTCATTTGTTTCATTTAATTATTGGAAAAATTAATATTAGAGAAATTGAATATGAATTTTGTTTGTGAAAACTGAAGAAATGTCTAGCAATAGTCACATTCAATCAAGCCATATTTCAATTAATGCATTGCTGTTTGTCTTTTTCACTATCCTGACAAGCTGTACTTGGTGTAGTTCACGGAAGAAGAAAAAAAATTCCCAGTCCATCTAATATTACTTAACATGCTAGCACTGTGGTTCAATTTGAATACTTGTGTACATTTCTAGACCATTAAGTATTAATACTCCCAATTTTTCCATTTGTACTTAGTGTTTGAATTTTAAAAACCTCTCAGGTCACCATCAAAACCTTTTCTTAGTGCATTTTCTTTGGGTGAATAGCAATCCTAGAAGAGCTGCTTGTTTATGTAGTTCGTATGGAAGAACATTTCATTATTAGTTTGGGAATAGCCTTGCCAACAGCAGTTTTGTGAAATATCCCACTAAGTGTCCTGGCTGCTACCACTCTTCATTCAGAACATGAGTAATCAGGGTTGTTAATAAGGTGTGAAGTGTATTTGGTCTAGTAACTGTAGATGTTCATGAGTTCTTTTGTCAAAGAGTATGAAGTCTGTGTGACTGAATATGCAATATAATTGCGAAGCTTCTCAAATTAGTAGTGGGATGTCGCGAGCTAATTTAGTACTATACAATTACGGTGCTTTCACATATGCAGAGTTGGGTCTGTTTGAATCAAACCCTAGTGTGTGTTCCTCAGTGAGACTTGTTCAGGCAGGTGAGAACACATTATTGATACTCAAACGTGAATCAAAACATCTGGTCCAAGAGCATTTGCGAGAGGCAGTCTTGGTCTGATACCAAGTGAAGTCATGGTTCGATTTCAATGACAAGCGATTTGATCCTTAATCAATCTGAACCAAACATGCTGTGTATTAGGGGATAGAGGAAGCTTTTTATTTTATTTATTTATTTATTTTTGTAAATGTGCTGCCAAAGGACAACAAAAAGAGTCGGGAAAAAAAGCTGGATGTTATATGCTTAAATGTTTTAAGCTAATTATTTTACACGTATTTTATTTAAACAGAGGGGTCCAAAACGTATATATACTGTACCCACTTCAGCAGTGGTTATCTATGCCGGTTTTTTTAAGTTGAAATTTTAATTAAGGCATCAGTGTGTAGAGATGTGAGAGCAGTGTGGAGAGACGTGCATACAGTTATACAGCTTTTATGCAGATGTTTTTCACGTCGAAGTGTGTGTACCTTTTTTTTTTTTTTTTTTTTTTTTTTAAGGTCCTCTCTGTGAACGTATGTATATGGCTTTTTGTTCTCTGTGCTTGGGGTGTTTTGGTGCACCCCCCCTCCCTCCCTGTTTAGTTTTCAGCCTTTTTTCAGATCTTTTTAGACCTATTATTTTAGTTAATTCACTTATGTGCATTGTACAAACAAACCTAACCAAAAGGTATCAGTTTTGCTCTAAATCAGACTAGGATTAATGGTTGCGAAAGGGCCCTTGGGCTGGCTTTAGGGATTTACAATCACCTGTTTAGCTGGGATCATTCCTTCACATGACACCTTGTTTTATTCTTTCCTCCCAGGTTGCAGTGCAGCAGTTGCGAGAGCGCCTGAGCAGAGCACTAGGTCAGCACAGAGCAGCAACAGTACCGAACAGACATGCAGTGGCCCCTCCTGCTGTGTCTCAACAAGCCTACACACAAGTGCAAACTCAAATTCAACCACTGCCTTCTCAGCCCACTCCCGCTGCTCCTACACAACAGTATTACCAGCAGGTACTGATCGCACACACACACACACACACACACACACACACACACACACATCATACACACATACACACTCCTAGCCATCATACACACTAGGATTATCCAGAATAAATTTTCTGAGATGAAATGCTTGTCATTTTTCATAGGGAAATCTTGAATTTCTTTTCTCTTTGCTTATGAGTAAACTCTGAAGTCTACGCTTGAGCTGTGACCAATGCGACATATTGGCCAATTACTGTGTATTCCTGATAGTAGTGTGGACTTCGTACACATGAGTACAATATTTTGCATGCTACCACTTTAAAAAACAAACAAACAAACAAACAAAAAAAAAAACACTTACAATATTATCTGTGTAGTTGTTTCTTTTCTTTCTTAGCAGTAAGTTTTACACTCAGATGAAGGATTTTAGACAACCAACATTAATCCTTAATACACAGCTTTAATGCCCCTCCCCCAATCATTTGACCTCCTTCCTTAATCTTTCATTTGCATCCTATCCATTCTCCTCATCCGACGGCAGCCACAGTGTGTGTGAGTGTGTGTGTCTCTGTTGTATTCAGGTTAGGGCTGCCTCTACTGTCACTTCCTGGAGTAACCAAACCCCAACTGTTCTGCCCAGTGCCCCTCGTCCGCTAGCCCCAGCCAAAGACCTGCAGGTACAGATGGAGCTGTGCCCGCACCACACATATTCACAGCACAACATGACACTTTTTCCCAGGAAACTGGAGTGTTCTGGAAAAAATATTCTTGCCAGAGACATGTTTAGGGCAGTCAATGAGAGCGCTGCATTTTAAAATCGTCCATGTACCCGTCTTCCTGCTCTGCTGTTTGATGATCTTCCAGGATTCCCACCTTTTCATATTATACTTGTATCCTTTCTAGCTCACCTTAGATATCTTCATTATACAAAATGAAAATCACTGAAGATTTCGTCGCGTCCTGCCTACGTCGTATTTCTCAATCTGACCTCTTCTAACAGAAAATATACACATCTCAGGGTGCTTTCACACTAGGCATCCCCCCGTCCCCCTCTCAACATCCAGTATGTGTTTTGCATACGGGGCGTTTCAATACAAAATGAGTCCAGATGATCAAACAATGAAAAGTTGTTTTAATTGGATATTCTAAATCTACAATAAACCTTGCGGTGTGTAAATGGAAACGAATGCATAGAAACTAGATAGTTGTCATATTTAGAAGTTGTTTTAAAATATTTTAATGATCTAATAAATTATAGATTAAGGAATGTATTTACAGGCAAAATTAAAAAAACGACACGTGGGTCAATTTTTTTGACGCCCTCTCGTTTCAAACACAAATTAATTTTACGGCACTAGGCTCGTTTTGGCGCAACAAACCCCATACAAGTCTAAAAGGAACTTTCTAGAAAGGACCACCTGCATAATTTTGGTCATAGAGGAGCTTCCTTCCTTTTTCAGAAGAGCTCAGAGTGATGTCGCATGATGGTTTTGACTTGCATCCGACCAGTCAGTTGAGGAACAAGTGAAAAATTTGTCTTGTTTATAAGCAAGTATAAATATTTTCCAACTGCTGCTTATGCTGCATCACAGAGCAGATGAATGCACTTGGGGGGGGCAATAAATGCTCTCTTCCACATTCACAAGCTCACAGATTCTCTAGATTTGTTTAGTGTCACTCTGACAGGGGAGGGAGTAAAGCCATCCTTCCCACCCAGAAAGCACAACCAATCACACTCTCTTCGACTTGGCCATGAAGGGATTCAAACCCGTTATCTGGTGTGGTACTCTAGAGCGCGGGCTTTTCTTCTTCCCCCTTAGAAAGAAAAAAATGTCAAGTGTGGGAGCACCTTTGCTTTGTAAAATCCTCTAACATGCGCTAATTTACTAATTTATCAAAGACGATCTCTTCTCTCTTGATCTTGTTATTTAAGAATTTAGAAAGCCATTTTCCAAGCTGAACGCTCTTGTTTCTTTATGATAACCCCAGTACTGATTTAAATTTACAGACTCACAAGTCCTTTAGACATACTCACCCAAAATCTCCTGCAGTAAATCACAGCACTGACTCCCCACCACCAGCAACCCCACATCCCTTCAGCTCTCAGTAGGATGCACCATGTCCCACTGTCCTTTATTCCTTTACCTCATACTCATGAGTCGTGCATGTCAGTCTTTTTTTATTTATTTATTTATTTATTTATTTATTTATTTATTTATTTTATTTATTTTTTTAAAACTGTATCATCTAGATTTGTGCTTTTACTTGTCAGTTTTCATACCATGCTTGGAGCAGCTGCTGATCAAGAGCTCTTCTGGTCCTTTTCCAAAGATTTCTCTTCCCATCTGCATGTTAATTACGCTATTGGTACTCGCTTTATGCCATGAATATCTTGAGCAGCCATTCATACATGCCTGGTCCGAAGGTTTTTCTGGGGGTTTTTTTTTTTGGTTTTGTTTTTTCCCCCCTGTGTGTTGTGGTAATTACAGCATACTGTGGAACAAGTGATGTCGGTATGATGACACAGTATGTTGTTAAATGGTTATGACAGTGTTGGCCTTCTCAGTACTGGTGTCATTGGAAACTGCAATATGCAAATAATAAGTTTCAGTTTTCTTGAGGGATTTTTATGGCTTAATATTGCAATTGCATTATCTAGTAGTTTAATTGCATCATGTTAAATTTGTCCAGATTTTGCAGCCCTGTCAAAGAGCAATACGTTGTATCAGTAGAGGATGCAAAAATGTTTTAAATGAATTTACCAGCCTCGTTTAGTGTGATGTTCAATTGCAATCGATAAAATAGCTTTTTACATCACTGTAGATGTGTCGTTTAGGTGTGAAACTTGCAGCAGTTAAAGGGTCTTTATATTCTTTTCATATAATATATTGCTTTAAAGTATTATCTAATCTATGGTACACATTAAACACAGGGCATTATTGGTGAACCCCCAAAGCTATCTTTATATAAACCTGATTACAATCACATGCTTTGTATAAAATGTTTTTTTTGTTGGGTTTTTTTTTTAAATGTTGATTTTTGACTTGACATGACTTGATCATAGGTGTTGCTGCCAAATGAATCCTGGGCCCCATTCATGACGAACAGTGGTCATGATGGCTTGGTTCTGAAATATTTATCATACCTCTCCTGCTTTTCTTCTTTGTCGTCTTTTTCTTCTTTCTCCTTTAGGCTGAGCCAAAACCCACAGCTTTCCCTTTGCAGGCTCCAGTGAGTGCGAGTCATGCTGCTGCCTCCAGTGCATTCATGTACTCGCAGCAGCCATATCAGAGTAAGTGTCCAGATGCACCTCAGCTTCTCCGACACACATGCACATGGTGGTCCTCAAGCTTGTTGACTGAACTGGCAAACATTTTGCAATGTTTGTTTCTTTGGTCTTTTTTCCATTCTAAAGAGAATGGAGTTCATCTCTCTTGGAATGTGCCATGGCTAAATGTTGGAAAACATTTATGGCTGTCGAGAACATAACATCTGCACTAAAACATTTCTCATAAATGCCTGTGTCCATCTTTTTCAGAATGCTAAGTATTATGGCTAACCCTAATTACGTTAGACCTTTCTGTATGTTTTAAAAAGATCTTTGCATGTTTGTCCTTATGGAATGTGTTTGACTGCATTTGCCAACTCTCTCTTGTCTGTGTAAATCTCAGGCTACCCCCAGGTCCAGCAGTTCACGCCTGGCGCTGGGGGACCAGTAATCTATCAACCTCTCCAGTACTCCGCCTCTACATCTGCCCCTCTTCCTCCTCCCCCTTCATCCTCTGCTCCTGCTCCTTTCTACGCCTCTCAGTTCATGCCTCCTGCCTCATCTCAATCTGCACCACCCACCTTCCCCAGACCTCCTTTCTCTTCAAGCCAGCAGACTCACACTGCACCCCCTCTCTCCTCCACCTCCAATGCCTCTTTCTCTCCTCCTCCCTTCTCCTCGGGAGCCTCGTTCCAGCACGGCGGGCCGGGTTCTCCCACTGCCTTCCTCCCGCCTCCACCAACCGGAGCCTCAGGTACTCAGGCTGAGCCCGACATGATCCCAGCCTCCCAGAGAACAGGTCTGCACTACAGTGCCTTCACTTAAAACTCTTTCATAAAAAAAACAACACCTCCGAAGACAGCCTCAGGTCGGCACGTTCTACGTGGCCCACTATCAAAGCTTGTGGCACCACAGATTAGAGCTCTCCACTTGCTTATACATGTACATTCTTTACAAGGGTGGGTTTTCATGAGACTTATTTATAGTTGAGTACATGTAGGAACGGTGTTAAGACGCAGACACACTGGATTATTGTTTCCTTGAATAATCAGGCGATTATGCAGTCCTTAAATCATAGTAGTAACATTATCAAACTAGATAGTTTATTTTCAAATGTGAGCAGGAAAAAAACCTCAGTGGATTTTTCTTTCCTCTGACAAGGTGGAATTGTTTCTGTTTATCTTCAGGTGCAAATGTTATGTTTACTGGTTGAAGTAGGGGTTTGTTTGTTTTTTTGGCACCAGATTAATATCTTTCCCCCCCTAAACAGCTGCTAACCATCGTCCTGACATAACCCATGCACTTCACTGCTATGGTTCAAGTGTCCCAATCTGTGTTTGCTTAACAAATGACTTTTGCTAGGACGGTTGCTAAAACAAAAGAATAGTTAGCTTTGGAGGAAATGGATTCGATTATTCTCAGTTCATTTGAACAGTCTGAGCTTTGTGTGTGTGTGTGTGTGTGTGTGTGTGTGTGTGTGTGTGTGTGTGTGTGTGTGTGTGTGGTTGGGGGGGCATGGGTGTTTTTTATTAAGCTCAAACAGCTGTGCTCTGCTTTAGGAATAGATTAGGTAAAAAAGAAAAGAAAAGAAAAGGATAGATGCACAATATTGAAAGGGCTGCATGGAAAGTGCTATAATATTTTTTTATTGCTTAATTTATTATGGTAATTGTGTTGTTTTGATAATTTATTGAATAATAAGAAAGTATCATTCACTTGCTAACCCAAACTGACATGGAGCATAACACTTGAGGACATTAGGGGGCGCTTCAGTTCAGTTATTCTCTGGGTGATCCTTCTGTAGTTAAAAAAAAAACAAAAACAAAAAATAAACCCTGAATCACACAGGGGACCTAAGTAATTAAATAAGTAACTGCATCAGTCTACCCTCTTTCTAAAATGTGAAGGCACAGAACACACTATCCCATCTGGTTGAGTCATGCATTAATCTGACCTGGTGCTTTAAATAGAAGTAACTGAGGAATAATGATTGTTCTTGTCCAAATCCGACATGGAAGAAAACAGATGTGGCTAATTTCTAAAAAGTACATATTGATATTGTCTTATCCGCAGGGGGGATTACCCAAGATACAACCTGGGTTTTGGAAGGTGAATTTTCTTATCGGTTGTAGTGCATAGTATTGTACAATCTGCTGGAATTGTGGGGTGCTGACAATTGTGTGACGAAGTAATTATGCAAAATCAAATATGAAAGATATTTGTTCTGCTATGGAAATTTGGGGCAACTAACGCAGGCGATCCATTTATAGTTTAAATCTGTCTATTTGAGACTGGAAAGGCATAATGAGCATCACCGGCTGCCCTAGATTCCCAACTGATGAGCACAGTAGTTAAGTGCTGATCAGTGCAGTGCATGAAGATCAGTGGGTCAGCTATTACACTGATGAGAATAAAGCTACGGATGCAGCAGTTCAATTTTCTGGCACTCTAATGTACTTTTTCTTCTAAATTTAGCACAGTGTGTAGCACATGAACTGCACAATGTTGAATCAAAGCAGTTTTTCCTCGCTATTCTCAGAATATGTTTAAGGTGACGGAGCAGAGTAATTCCTGCACACCTGTTTATTCTGGCTGAGGCTTACACAATCACTGATTTTGTTTCATATGCTTTAATCAGCTTTCTTAATGATACTTTAATGAAAATGCCCATGGTGTGACCAATCCTCATCTGGCATATTGCATTTTACGATCAAAAGAGTTCAGCATAGGCTATAAACATGATTAATAGTTTGATTAAAACGTCCTCCATCTTCTGTTCCGATTTAGGGCCCCAGAATGGCTGGAACGATCCTCCTGCACTCATGCGAGCCACCAAAAAGAAGAAGGTGGGTTTGATGAAGCACTGTTCAGTCTACTCTTGATGGATTTGATTACTGCAAGCTTGTAGAAAAGCTAAGGCCTTTGGTTCTTTCTAGGGATGCAGTGGTAGTAATGCTCGTTTTATATTCATTCTCGTACTCTCCAACGTTGCCGTACGAGCATTCGATGCCATGTGATTACCTTAGCCTAGTATAGCTTGTCAGGCTAATCCACAGACAGAATAATATGCATGCATTTTCTGTGTATTTCATAATTCACGATTGGATCTAAAGCAAAGCAAAATATTCTCTACAAAAATGTCAAGATGGGGAACTACAAAATCTTCCTACGTTACAAGTGATACGTGATAAACATAACTTATCATGAGGAGTTCATAGCTAGAAGCACAAAGAAGTAACCGATGCTGCAGCAAAGCCTAGCTTGATGAGAAGAATGTCTACAGGCAATGCTTGGTGAATGAAAACAATAGCACTTATCTGGTATGTTCTTTGTCATTAGACCATTCTTAGTCAAGGAATCCCAATGCAATGAAGATAAAACTGTACTTTAGCGTATTTTCCCCAAGTGGAAACCCCACCCCCCAATGTGGTGTTTCATAACTTGATTACACTATAATGATGGTTATAACATGTTACAGATGTAATACCTGCAAACGTGCAGAGAATGTTTGCTAATGGTTTATTTTATTATAAAGGTTATCAAATGCTGATCTCTGCTTTTTGCGCTATGCATTTTTGTTTCTATTAATTACAAAATTTGCGTCTCCAGGTCCCAGAAAACTACACTCCTCCTGCTCCAATCACAGCACCTATCATGGCTCCACTGGGAGAACCGCAACCTGTAGCCACCATGCAGCCTTCTCTTCAGCCGCAGCAGCTTCCTCCACAGTCAGCTGGTGTTCCTCCTCCCTTCAGCCCCATCCAACAGCAGCCGCTGCCTCCTGCACTTAGAAACCCTGCCATGCCTGTGGAGGGGCCACCAGGGGCACCCACTGGGGATGTCATCCAGGTGTCAGAAAAGCTGCATGCACTCAAATACATCTTGAATTTAATAAGCTCTATGATTAAAATATATACTGCAGGCATATTTCTACCCCAGGGCAGTGTAGTCCTTGCTTGCTCAGATTCCATTTGTTCCAATTCGATCATTTATTTGTAAATCTGCTTCTTTTTTTCTTTTCCTTTTTTTTTTTTTTGCTCCAAGCCAATGCAGTCCCTCCCTACTGAGAAGATCACGAAGAAGCCCATCCCAGATGAGCACCTCATTCTCAAGACGACATTCGAAGGCCTGATACAGAAGTGCTTGGCTGCTGCCATAGACCCTGTTAGTATGGTCTAATGTATCTTCTCATAAGGTTCTGGTTTCTGTCTAGCTATTTTCCCCTTGTGTATCTAACCAATCACTTTCTGTCTTCTGAAAAGCAAACCAAGAGAAAGTTGGATGATGCTAACAAGAGACTAGAGTCCCTTTATGACAAACTGAGGGAGCAAACTGTGAGTATTTGAATAAAAATTCCATCATTCTTACTCCCTATGGTGGAGCACCACTGGGATATAATTAGTATTTGAGTTAACCTGATTGTTGCGTCTAGGACAGGGCAGTATTTGTGGGTGGTTTTACATTTGTTCTCAATGCATCATGCCTCTTTTAGAGTTCAGATGCTCGTTGGGTTGGGCTACAATATTTTTTCCCATTGCCAAGCCTTCACTTTCAGACTTTACACTGATCATAACATCAATTATGCTATGGGTGTAATGCGAATGATTAACCAACGACGTGAGTGATCGCAATATTTTAGCTACTCTTTGCAATTTCTTTAAAAACTTTGTCCTATAGTTCTTATTTGCAAAATGTAGCATACAGTGTAATATAGAAAATTAATGGGGCATAAAATTCAGGAACTGGCAGCACCCTTTT